>MU261627.1:0-50000 GCA_020310875.1 Ceratopteris richardii
AAACGTAAGTACTGGAGGATAAATCATGTCGAGAATTTTACATTATTCTTAACGTTCAAATAACATTGTTTATAATTATCTAAAAATTTTGAAGGTTAGACTTATAAACTCAAAGCTCAAAATTCACAGTTACTGAGGAAATGTGAAGTGAAGATACTTCATGTGCCTTTAATTATGATCGTCGGAAGTCAAATGACCGTCCTACATGTGCCCATAACTACGACGACCGGAGGTCACCGGACCTAACTTACATGTGCCCCTAATGCTATGTTGGGTCACCCAAAAAGTGTAATCCGGTCACCCAACAAAATATGCATGTGCCCTTCTGTCTCTCCGAATTCTGCTGTGCCACCCAACGTTTGCTCATCTCTCTCTGTCTCTCTTCACAATACTCCTCCACGTCAGTTAACCGCCTGTCTCAGCAAAACCCAATTGTCTCTCCGTCATTCGCGTCGCCAACGAGTTCTGCAGCTCACCACTATGTATGTCTCTCTGTCCTCTCGACTCTTCACGTGGATGCGCAAAGCCAAAATCATATGGTGTCGAGTCTACCGACCACCTCTTAATTCTTCTGCCATCGGCCAACCTTCGATTCGTATGTTGCACCGACCAACTCTGCGGGTGAAGCTCTGTCCAGGTGCGCACAGGCCTGCACATGTGCGCCTCGACCTGCCCACTTGGCTCTCTCTATCTATCTCAGTTGTAGCCTATCCCTATGATGTGCCACTCCCGGCCGTCGCTTCTCCTGTGATCCGTCACGTGATCTAGTTTTCTCTCTCTACCACATAGGCTCTATCCAGCGTACCTCTATAGCAGCGTCAACGACATACTAGAAACTCTCTCTGGATTCTCTCTCCTCCATGTTAGTTCTCTGCCACCGGCCGAACAAGGAGGGCCATCTGGCTTCTCTCCTCTTCTGACCTTTCTTGCGCACGCAATAGTCCTACCATGATCTCCGTCAGCCAACGTGGCCATGTCGGATCCCTGATCTCTCTCTCTATCCTACTGTGTCCTTATCAGATGCGGACAAATCTCTGAGCTAATCGTGAAACACCCCTCTCTCTCTCTCCGACACTGATTCCTCCGTCTTTATTGCATGCAGCCAGATAGGGAGGGCACATGCATGTTTTTTAAGGTGGCCGGATTACACTTTTTGGGTGGCCGATCGGAGCGTTTGGGGCACATGTAGAATAGATTCATTGAACTCCGATCACCAGAATAATGGGCACATGCATTTAGATCACCTGATTTTCGACGACCAGAATTAGGGGCACATGTGTTGCTTTCATTTGTATTTTTTCGTAAAACTTCATAGTTAATTTCGTTGATTATTGTTGAGCATGTGATGAGAAGTAGGAATTTGAAAGTGTGGAACCATAAGGGTTAGACAATGCTTGACCAACTGTGTACAAAATTAAAATATACATTGGTAGGTTGTAGTAAACCTAAGATGAAAATTTGAACAAAGGGCTTAATATCTTCTTTATAGCTCATTAATAAGTGGCACAATTGATAACGTAATGTCTGTAATTGATCGACGAAAAATTCTGTAATGGAATGTATAATCGAATGTATTATGTCATACATACATACATATGAAAAACAATTTGATGAAAGAAAATGTTTGTAAACAGACATTGGTAGCTTGCGCAAAGCTTAAACGTTGGCAACAAAACGTATTCATATTAAAATATGGATTTCGAGGTGTAAGTAAAAACCAACGTAGATGTAGCATCTTGTTGTGCATGTTTCCATGTTATGCTAGAATTTTTACTTGTACTAGAGCTATGAAAAGAGCCTGCCAAAAATTCCAGTGCTATAAAAAGCAAGAAAGCTCTACAAAACTGCAATTTGTACATTGTTGGAAATCTCAACACTTTTAGGATACTGAAAAATTAGTGCAAGAGCTTCTAGTGTTATTTAGAGCTAGAAACTCTCTATTAAATTGTAATTTACACAGCGCTGAAACCTTCATCACTGAAAGGAAAGCACTACAAAAATTTTGTTGAAAGTTGTACTGTTATATAGTGGTGATGGCTCTCAGGAAAACTGGTATTTATAGAGCACTGCAAGTTTTTGTGCAAAAATAAAATGCCAAAAACATTCTTGCTAAAAGTTTGAGTTCTACACAATGCTGCAAACACTCTTGTCTTTTCCCAAAAAATACAACACTAGAAATTTTAGCAAAAATCTAGCACTGGAAACTCCAACATGTGCTGGTCATTAGTGCACGAGCTTCCAACAGTTGTACTAGTACCCTAAGCATTGCAACTCTCTAGGTCACGAAGTTGCTTTTAAATGAAGCAAATTTTAGCGGTATTTGTTGCCCGTATATGCTCGAATTTACAGCGTTAAGAAATTCATAACCAGCAAAATTTCTTGCGCAAATTATGCAACTAGAAGTCCTAGAACTTCTTGGGCTATTTTTATAGCCCTTTTAGTGGTGATTTTACCACGACTTTCAATTTTGTTTAATTCACAAAACTAGGAAAGGCTAATATAAGTGCTCATATCTGTCGTATGTGTTGTAATGTGATCAAATCTTGACATATTGCAGTAATTCCATTGACCATACCGATCTTATACCTCCATCCATAATACCTTCTACTAACATTTGATGGGAGGCATAAGACTTTCGGAGAGAGTTGAAACCAGAGCGAATACTTTTAGTCGTGATTCCAAATATGAGGTGCTGGAATGCTATTCAAATTGCCCCTTCTTCATGATACATATTTGAAGTGGGGTGATGAGCCAAAGTGTTCGGCGGAGAAGCTGTGGAAGAGGAACATCAACCGAATGATGTTACAAGTAGCCAACCATTGGTGCACTTATTGCAAGCCGAAATGCTTGATCTTTTATCCTAAGGATCATATGTACATTCATGTATTAACACATGGATGATCTCTTGTAAGATTGATTTTTTACTGCTGGTAAAAGTGCACATATGGAATCACTTCAATTGCAAGTCTTTAGGAGAATCATTTCCCAAATAATTGATGATATAGATGGAGATTGAATATCTTGAATTCTAGAGACACTTTTGGTAGACGTTTGAATTCCAAAATTCAAAAACGAGCTCCAACTTTGGCTATAAATGAGGACTTCAAAAGTTGCATTGTAGAAGCCCGAATTGAAGAGATATTCAGAGGGATTTAATTTTGATATTGAGCTCACACCATATCTCTATCATTTCCCTCAAATTGTGCAATCATTCATTACCAATGTCAATGTAACCTATCTACCTTAATACATACAATTTTCTCACATCTCATATCTTCTACTTTGTCATGTACCACTCAAATAGTGAACTTCTCTCACTTGTTTCTTAGTGTTTACTTAATCATTTGATGTGATTTAAGTTGATATAGACTTGATGGACTGTCTATTTTGTTGGTATAAAGTTTCATAATTATTACCTTAACCAATCTTGAGTTATGAGCTAAGCAATGTTCGCTAGTCTCCATATTACTAGTATTGAAAAATGTTGACATTTACCTCTAACTATCTAAGCATCATTCCCTGAGCATGATCCCTTACTTCAAGTCACATTACTTGCAAACACTAGCTATCAAAGTTAGTTAAATATGCCAAAAAGTACTTTATTCAATTGTTAGCAGAGAGGAAGTACTATTCATTTCGTTGAGCAAGTGTAGTGACCAAAACAACAAGTTTTGGTTCATAGTTGAAACTCCCACTCATCTCTTTCGATCCAATGATTTGAGGATCATACTCCAAAGTAATTGAGTGATTCTTTGTGCTGCCTGGAAATCTCAAGAGGTCAACTGTGCACTAAACTGAGTTTTGACTGATGTGATGTAGGAATTCGCAACAACGTCTCATCTCTAGAGGGTGTCTACCATCTCCTCCAACAGGGGTATCAGAGCAACATCAAGGTAAAATCTCATCTCTAGAAGGTGTCTACCATCTCCTCCAACAGGGGTATCAGAGCAACATCAAGGTAAAATGGGAGAAGGATTTCCATCAATCATTGACAAATTGGATAGGGGAAACTATCCAGCTTGGTCCCTAAGGATGAAGCCTTACCTCCAGGAAGACGCATGTATGGATACATATCTAGAGATGAAGAAATGTCAACTCTTAGAAGCAAACATCAACCTACAAGAGAAGAGCAAGAGAGACTAGCTGCATGGTGAGCAAAGGATGTTCTAGCGAGGTCTTATATACTCAACAAAATATCTAATTTCTTGTTAACACATAATAGGAATAGCAAGACTTCCAAAGATACTTGGGAAGTATTATCTTCATACTTCTCATTAAGTACAAGGGCTAGGAAGAGCCATCTTTGGATGGAGTTCACAACCTTTGAATGTAGCTGATCAACGAGGGAGTATTGGAGAAGAAATAGAAGAGGGGTAGATAGTAAGGTATATCATAAATTGCATCAAGGTTGAGTACAAATGGGAGTCCTTTACCATTGTAATGCACCTGTATATGGACATGTAGATACCTGACCTGAATACATTGATGGGGCAACTCTTCACACATGAGACAAAGCTCAACAAGAAAGGAGATACCTCTATGGGTAATCAATCTTTTGACCTTTACATTGATAAAAATAAGAGTAAAGATACAGGCACAAGTAAGAAGAATGAAGAAGAGGCAAGTACCTCTCAAGTGAACTTCAGAGATAGAGGAGGAGGTACTAGAGGAAGGGTCCGAGGAGCAAAACAAGGAAGGGGAGATCATACAACTCTTCACCTTGAAACATTTGTGGCTTGAAGAATCATACCATGGATGAGTGCTTCAAAAACACAAACAATTAGAGATGAAAAGGCTTCCATAGAGGAGGCTATGGACAATCAAAAGGCAAGTTCAATAAAGGAGCAAACAACTACCATCACAATTACAACCAAGGCTACAACAACAACTATCAAGGAGGCTTCAGGGGAAGAAGAGACTATAACAACTATAGAGATGATCAAGAGGTTTCTCCATTACTCATGAATATGACAACCAAGAAAGGTAAAGATGATGATTATCTATTCTATATTGATTATGGTTGTTTGAATCATGTAGCAGACAATGTAGCATTTTTCTGATCTTAAAAAACCAAAAGGAAAGCATCGAGTCTAGATAGGAGATGACACTAGGTACTCTATAAAAAAGGTTGAAAATGTTAAAGCATTTGATGGTAACATGAATCATCTAAGCAGGGTATTGTGTATGCCAACAATAACCCAAAACCTAATTAGTGTTGGATAGATTGTTGAGAAAGGTTTACAGGTTAGATTCACAAGGCATGGAGCATATATAGAGGACCCTTAGCAAGGCCTTAAGAGGATTGCAAAAGGTGAGAAATCTGGTAGAGGTTTTACATTTGAAGGCGAAGATACAAGGAATATTGCTCTCTTCAACTACAAAGACCAAAGTTTATCTAAATTGGAGATATGGCATAAGAGACTAGATCATATAGGTGAAAGGAGATTGAAGCAAATATGAAGGGATCAAAATGTGCTTGGCATTCCAAATGTGTCCAAGAAAAACATGGTTTACAAATGTGGAGCATGCCAATTTGGCAAATCACATAGGCAACCATTCAACAAAAGAGGATACATGTATGAAGACTACTTGGAGCTTATACACATAGATGTGTGGGTTCCTAGAAGAGAGCCATTATTCTAAGCGTCCAAGTATTATGTTTCATTGATAGACGACTATAGTAGATGGATAATAATTTACTTTATGAAGCATAAAGATGAAGTCTTCACTTGTTTCAAGATGTATTTGGCATTGGTTGAGAATCAAATAGGTAGAATCTTGAAGAGGCTCAGATCTAATGGAGGTGATGATTATTTCTCACATGAATTTGACTTCTTCTTACAAGATAGAGGCATAAAGAGAGAGATTACAAGAAGGTACACTCCTTAACAGAATGGAGTTGTAGAGAGAAGAAATAGAATAATAGTAGAGGCTGAGGGGAGAGCTTCTTGAAGACATTAGAAGTTATCAAAGACTTGTTGGGAGTCTCAATTATGCAACCCTAACAAGAATAGATATATGTTATTGAGTAAGTACATTGAGTCAATTCATGCATGCACCAAGAAAACCCCACATGGAAGCTGCCAAAAGGATTTTAAGGCACTTGAAGGGTACCATAAATGAAGGGATATTCTATCCATTCATATTTAACTTGGATATCGAGCTATATTCGGATGTAGATTTGGTTGGTTCAAAAGATGATAGGAGGAGCACCTCTAGCTACTTATCTTTTGCCGGATGAAATTTGATTTCATGGTCATCAAGGGAACAACCAATTGTGGCACTATCATCAACTGAAGTTGAATACAGAGGTGTAGCAAATCCAACACAAGAAGCAATGTGGTTACAATAACTCTACTCATATTTCGTGCAGCAAACATAGATTCCAATGATTTTTTGAGATAACACTAGCTGACTTGATTAGGCTCCTAATCATGTATATCATGCAAAGACTAAGCACATTGAAGTGCATTATCATTATGTGAGAGAGGCTACTTATCAAGGACATACGATTGTCCTATGTATCAACCAACTTGCAATGTGTAGATATGCTAACCAAATCTTGGGATCAGTTAAACTAAAAAGGTTCAAGATGATGATTGGATTGGACAAGATTAAAACAAGTTGAAGCCCAAGCATATTAGGCTTGAGGGGGAGCTGTCGGTGCAATTACTCCAAGTTGAAATGCTTGATCATTTATCCTAAGGCTCATATGTACATTCATGTATTAGCACATGAATGATCTCTTGTAAAGATTGATTTTTTGCCACTTGTAGAAGTGCACATATGGAATCACTTCAATTACAAGTTGTTAGGATAATTGTTTCACAAATTATTGGAGAAGAAAGATCCTAAATTCTAGAGATACTTTTGGTAGAAGTTGCATTTTCAAAACTCAAAAAGGATCTTAAACTTTAGCTATAAAAGAGGACCTCGAAAGTGGCATTGTAGCAGCCCTAATTGAAGAGATATTCAATTTCGGTTTTTAAGGGATTTTAAGTTGCTGTTGAGGTCACACGATAGCTCTATCATTGCCCTCACGTTTTGAAATCATTCATTGCCAATGTCAATCTAATCTATGTGCATTAATACATATAGTTTTCTCACTCAGAACAGTGAACTTCTCGGACTTGTTTCTCAGTGTATACTCGACCATTTGATATGATTTAAGTTGGTATAGATTTAGTGGACTATCTATGATCTTTTTACAAGTTTGATAATTATTGCCTTAGCCAATTGTGAGTTATGAGCTAGATAGTGCTCATTAGTTTACATACTACTAGTACCCAAAAATGTCAGGATTTACCTATAACTTGCTAAGCATCATTCTCTGAGCATGTTCCATTATTTCAAGTTAAGTTACTTGCATAATTTAGCTATCCAAGCTACTTAGATATACCCAAAGCATGATATTGTTTTTGCACATGTATCAAAAATATGACATTTTGCAATGATAATGTTTCCCATTTTATGTTGGAAGTAATAGTGTTTTTCCATTTTTATGTATGTGAAAGACATTTTGTAGTGATAATGTCTACCAAGTTTTATGTTGGTAGGTTTCTCTGGACTCAATCCCGCTCTCAAATGCTAAAACTTAACAATTATTGTATCTTTACTTTTGCAAGTTCCCTTGGACTTGGATCATACATTCTTGCCAACCCTCTTGAGCCAACTTGATTGTCTTCCTTCCAGGTATCTGTTAGCATCTCTTAACTCACACTCTTAAATGCTAAAGCTTTAACATTACTATTTCTTTAGTTTGGGATGTTTTCAAAGGACTTGCATCATACACTCTAGCCAACCCTCTTGAGGTAGCGTTCCTCTTGTCTCTTCCAAGTATCTATCCGCATCTCTTTATTTTAGCAGGTTTTGGAGGACTCACATCATATCCTCAGCCCATGCACTTCATCTTCAATGTTTTAAGGAGGCATGCTTGACTTGAATGTAGGCGATGTAGTGGATTTGTAGGACGGAGGAGGTCTTGGTGAAAAGCTGCATTATGAGTGTGGATCCTACCAGTAGAGTACATGGGATGCCTATGTTGGCTAGGCATGTTAGCGTCAGTGTTGTTCAGTACTTGAATGGGACAATTCATATCCCATATGCTCCACCATACCAGCTAGAGCTATGCACATTGGCATATGTCGTGGGATCTATCATAGCATGGCCACGGGTTGCATTAGTGGTACGTCCATCATGTGTTCTATATGCATGTACCATAGCACGTACTATATGATCCATGATATTGATTATTTTTTCTATTTTGTAGCTTGAAAATATTGTGCCTTCTCGCTTGCATTCAAGATCCCACTCCCCAATGCATTGTAGGAGATCCTTTTGAAGTTCACAAAGCAACAAGTACTCTCTCATGACTGAAGATGATTTTGAGGTGGAGGCCACAAGGCATGGCTTTGAGAGGAAAAAGAAGAGAAAAAGCTCGGAGGAAACCTTAGATGGGTGCTTCAACTATTTTGGTTTACAGAATGAGATTTTAAAAGCATACATGCCCTTGGAGATTGTGCAAGAGGAAGAGACCGATGATAATTTTGAATTTCAACATCATACATAGCTCGAGCCTGATGACCATATCAATAGGTGGACACATGATATGCTACAGACCACAGAGCCAACAACACCAATGTCACACAAACATCAGAGAAAACCCCACAAGAGATGCCAATCGCAACACCAATCACCATGCCAATTGAAATGTCTCTAGAGATGCCACACCATGAGTAAGTAAAGCGACTTGTGTTATCTCTGCATGTTGAATTCGGACTAACTTATATGCAAACTAGCAAACTAGACCCTTTTTTTTGACATGTGAGCACTTTGTATTATGATATAGATAACGCTGGTGCCCCTGTGTCAAATTGTAGAGGAAAGGGAGTCATTGCTTGCATGCATCAATTAATTTTCTTTACTTTCATGATGACATTCTTACTAATCAAGGAGTGAGTGTGTGAAGAGTAAGAATGTTGTGATCAGTCAACTTCACAAGGAATTCCCAAATCTTGAGGGCTACCATTTCACGCTGTCGGGAAGAAGGAGGTCGGGCAGGAAGCCGGCGCTGGGGTTGGATCAGGCCCCTCTGGTGCGCGCTGTTCCTGTTGTCCTGCGAGCGGCGTCTGCACGCTGGGCACCTCGCCTAAACTCTCTGGAGCATGTGCGATCCTCGTAGGGCCCCCGCCTCTGGAAAGTGACAAGACGAATGTGCTTGCGTACGCGTGAGACCGTAGGTGTCAAGAAAGAGACAATCCGATACCGTAGTAATACACGAGATGCAGACGAAGCTCAATCATGCGATCAAAAGTAACGGTGGTTGACCAATAAAATATGAATGATACAGTGATGCCCGCTACAGTGCGGGTCCGCGATACAAAAATCCGCTACAGTGCGGAATAGGTGAATACAAATAAATGCCGCCACTATAGTGCAAATCGGTTGGATATGATATGCCTCTCGCTACAGTGCAAAAAGGCACCTAGGGTCTTTGGCTTTGGTCTACGCAGATGGGTCTTTTCTTCCAAACTTCGGTCTTCTTTTTTCTTCAAGTATCTTCAGCAAATGATTTTCTTCACTTCATAAATTGCAATAGCCTCCAGTCACGCAGTAACCTGAAAGTGAAGATTCACCAAGAAGTTTGACGAGGAGCAATAATGGAATAAAAACATTATTTCGAAACTCATAAACAAAGTACTCACAAAAAAAAACTTCCCCTCTAAAATTCACTACATAAATGACACATTCGGCACCCATGCCTCACGTTCTCATTTTATCTTATACTCATTTCATTAGATGGTTCCATGGACCTATGGATGAAGTTTAAATTTTGTTTCGTAGGCTATTGATATCTGTTCCCTTTCATTATCATCTTTCATCGTATGCCAAGCTACGTGGTTAGCTCTAACAAAATTGGTGATAAATTTTTGTAGAAACAAGGTATAGCAAACGAGAAATCATATCATGGCATAAGTCATGTGGTTACTGTGTGGCGCCAATTGCAAAATTATCTGTACGTGGAATTCCTCTTTCATAAATTCTTGAATGGATTAACGCCATGATATAAACCAGTACATCTATTGATGACATAGAACATATTGGATGAATTTAAGATGTCATTTCTGTTGTTGCAGGCAACAATACCATGAAATGTACATGACTGAAGCATTGTCATTTGGAACGTGATCTGCGTATTACTTAACCTCTCCAAAATTTACTCGCCAAAATGACGCACAGGGTTCTTCAAACCTGGACTCTATAGTGCATCACTTTTTAAATCTGAATTCCCAATTAACATGTGGCGTGCTCATCTCTCAGGCTCTCTCTCTCCACGCTGTCTATAGCGGGCTAAGCCGACTTCTTCCTTTCTCTCTGTCTCTCTCTCTCTCCGTATATCCCTGTGGGTGTGTCCACTCTCAACTTGCCAGGTGATTCTTTCTCTCTCTCTCTCTCCTCACCATATCCTATATGCGCGATTCTCTTTCGCTCTCTCTCTCTCTTGCCGACTTCACCACCATTTCTCTCCAACGTGTCAGCAGCCCATATCTACAATCTCTCTCCCTGTTGCGACGTTGGTGACCTGGTTGAGTCGGTCCTATCTCTCTCCTCATGATAGCGCCATCGGAGCCACACACCTCTCTTACGAGGTAAACCCCGTCCGGATCTGGCCCGACTGAGTCTCTGTCTCTCCGAATTCTGCTGTGCCGCCCAACGTTTGCTCATCTCTCTCCGTCTCTCTCCACAATACTCCTCCACGTCAGTTAACCGCCTGTCTCAGCAGAACCCAATTGTCTCTCCGTCATTCGCGTCGCCAAAGAGTTATGAAGCTCACCACTACGTATCTCTCTATGTCCTCTCGACTCTTCACGTCGATGCGCAACGCCAAAATCATATGGTGCCGAGTCTTCCAACCACCTCTCAATTCTGCTGCCATCGGCCAACCTTCGATTCGTACGCTGCACCGACCAACTCTGCTGGTGAAGCTCTGTCCAGGTGCGCACAGGCCCGCACATGTGCTCTCTCTATCTATCTCAGCTGTAGCATATCCCTATGATGTGCCACTCTCGGCCGTCGCTTCTCTCTCTGCCACATAGGCTCTATCCAGCGTGCCTGCCTCTGTAGCAGCGTCAACGACATACTAGAAACTCTCTCTGGATTCTCTCTCCTCCATGTTAGTTCTCTGCCACCGGCCAGACAAGCAGGGCCATCTGGCTTCTCTCCTCTTCTGACCTTTCTCGCGAACGCAATAGTCCTACCATGCTCTCCGTCAGCCAACGTCGCCATGTCGGATCCCTGATCTCTCTCTCTATCCTACTGTGTCCTTATCAGATGCGGACAAATCTCTGAGCTAATCGCGAAACACCCCTCTCTCTCTCTCTCCGACACTGATTCCTCCGTCTTTATTGCATGCAACTAGACTCGCGCATGCACCGCCTTTGGGCCCTCTCTCTCTCTCTCTCTCTTCTTCGAGGAGACTTCATCATCGCTTCTCTCTACGTGGCGCTACAACAGCGACAGCCAACATCTCCTCCTCCGTCGACTACCGGAGCGTGCATCTCTCCACTTTTGCAAAAAATCGCCGTCCGTGAATGTCTCTCTCTGTCCGTCGAGGCACTGCCAGCTGCAACACTCAATTCTCTCTCATAGGCCTTCTCTTCCCTTTCTCTCTCTGCTTAGCACAGTGCCGCCAAAAGTAAATTTCTCTGCGTACGAAATTGACGTCCTATGCTGTCTACGTGGCCATACAGCCAGCCAACAGTGCCGCCATCAGTAATTCAGGGCCTCTCTCTATCGTGCGCACACGCTAGGAAACTCATACGACTCTCTCTCCTCTCTCTCCGACTCAGCCACCATGGCGTGAGCAGTCGGCCAACAACATAACGAAAAATAGAACATCAAACAACATGTTCATGCCAGAGGGAAAACCTAAATCAGAATCGATAAATATCTATGCTTGTTTAGGTTTGCAGAAGCTAGGAATGGAAAGAGGTTTATTGAGACATTCTCTCTCTCATGTGCCTAAGAGCTCCATAGCCTCTCCCTCTCTCAGCATGGTAATGAAGCGTGTGAGCAAGAATATGAAAAACATGAATGAATAGAAATAGACAAAGAGCATACCTGAAAGTGAAGATTCACCAAGAAGTTCGATGGGGAGAAATAAAAGACGTTTGGACACCTATTTATAGGTTTCCCCATCTCTTAGACTTCTCTAGAATCTTCTCACCTCCTTATCTTAATTTCTATTTCCGGAACCTCTTGCATGTTCATTTACTAATTTTGGAAAATCACATCACTTTTTTCTATTTTCTTATTTTTCTCTTTTTTTATTTTAGTTTTGGTTTCACACTGTGTATATACAAATTAATTAATCTAAAGGTTTGATCTAGGATAAACACCGATTTTAAGGGTCCGACCTTGGGTTTTTGGTCGGAAAAATGAGGGCTTTGGTCAGAATTATCTCAAGCTCGCCAGTTTATGGATTTATTTATAGTTTCGCCCTAAACTCCAAGGGTTTCCAAGGGTTCAAGTTCATTTTTTATGGGGTAAACCCTCATTTTGAATCAATTTCCAAGATTAAACTTAAGAGTTTTATGGATCTAAAATCAATTATTTATACGCACGATTCTAACACGCATCTCTAACATGGTTTCTTATCACACTGGCAATCAAATCAGTCAAATCATGCACAAAATATAGGCTCTTCAATCAAAACATCACACAAAACTCATGAAACAATGAACTTTTGAAAAAAATCATGCACACTCCCTGCGGGATTTCATCCCGACATTCGCCCGCGCTAAACCTGCACATCGTCCCGATGGGCCAAACTGCAAAATCCAATAGGAGCATATCAGGGTTCTTTTTAAACTCTTTTTACTTTTTATCTTTTTCTTCTCAAAATCAAAGCGGACTTCATGCAATATATGCAATTTTTATAAAGATTAGTATAAATTTTCGAAAATTATGTAGATTCAAGCTTTACAAATATCATACTATGTTTCTGCGTCTGTATTCTGACAAGTAGTCACATGAATAAATCATTGGCTTTCTAGATCTTTTGTTTGTTCAACTAGTTCAAATCCAACTGCTCATTCTAAGTACTAGCATATACATATGTTTCTGCTAACTTAGTTTGTAGAATATACCTCAATTCCCACTATTTATCTCCTACAATCCAACTTCCCATTACATCTGTTTCTCTTTCTTTTTCTTTTTCATTTTATTTTTCTTTTTCACTTCATCTCAGCTCAGCATCTATTCTTTTTATCTTTCATTTTCACAAATCGGCCTATGTCGAAATCGAGTGCGACTCATGGACTTGTCCACCCGGCCAAGTTTATCCCACCTGTGTGCCGATCCGACATAGCGCACGACATACACAATGTCAACCCTACATGAAATCGACGTCAGCTCGTGGCTCTGACCACCCTGCTAGAGTGACTCCACCTTCCTATCGACCCATGCAGGCGCATGACAACAAATAGGTCAAGCCTATGACGAAACTAGCTACGGCTCGTGGCCAAGATCGCCCGACCAAGGTGGTTCCACCCACCTACTAGCCCATCGCAGCGCACTAACAACATGCACATACATATAAGCTGGCTTCAGTATGAATGTTTTTCTCTATATCATGATCCATACGGAGGTAAGATCTCACATGAAACAAATAGTAAGACCCAAAGAATCCCACTCACTAAGTGTTCAAATCAATTAGCATATACATGCACGCGGTCTAAGCATGCCATCACATCCCCAAGCTTTCACTCCCAAAAGTCTCTAGTCCACTAACTGATTCCATTCATATAATTTCCTAGTCATTCATGCTTCATGCAAAACCCATAATAGATATTTGTTATCTTTATTCTACATGATTTTCCTAAATCCATACATATCTTTATCATACACACAAATGCAATGCATATGCTATATCAGGAAGAAAACAAAATTTCAAATCAGAAACGTTTCACCTGGTCATTTTGCTTCATCTTCATCATTGATTGATCCAGTTTTTCTCCAACTCCATGGTCTATCATTCTTCATCAGCATCAGCATCAATATCATCAACATCCTCCAGAAGCTCCTCCTCAATCTCATAGTCCGCTTCATTTCTTTTCTTGAATACTTTTATCCTCTTTCCTGCAATCAAAGATCTCAAAGGAGCACTGTCTAACTCGCGAAGCGCAAACGTACCATTTTGAAACACAGACGTCACCGCATACGGTCCAAACTATCGTTTGGCCAATTTCTTCCTAGCATCATACTGAGTATCAAATGTACTGTCGTACACCAACACCCAATCATCTACCTCGATCCTACGTGGTCTAAGCCGATGAGTTTTGTCAAAATAGATCTTGTTCTTTAATCTTGACTCCTTTAACTTTTGGACTACTTCTTTCAACTTTTCATTTCCTTGTTCGAACTGCTTTATTCTTAATGATAAAAGTTCTTCTCTTGTCATACCATCATTCCATGGGAGCGTCAACCATGTCACTATCTGAGTCTGGATGGGGAAGACTGGCTTTTGATAATACATCAATTCAGCAGGCATGAAACCTGTGGACCGAGTGTAAGTCATCCTATCAGCCCATAACGCGAATGGAAGAAATCTAGGCCACTGCTTGATGTCATCGCTGCAAGCCTTAGAGATCGCCTTCACAATGGAAGGGTGACCTCTCTCGATCTTTCCATTTGCTTCTGGGTTATAGGCAGTTGTGAGAGACAATCGAATTCCATGACGATCAAAGAACTCTTTTGCCTCTCTCGCATCCAACTCTCCCCTGTCCGCAAGTACTTTCTCAACGTAACCAAATCTCGAGATCACTTCTTCTAAAAGGAATTTGCATACATTATAAGTAGTCTTCGTACGAAGAGCTCGACCTTCCACATGGTTGGTCAAGTCCTCTCTGGCAAGCACAATGTATCTCATCTTATCTATCCCTTTGGGCATGGTTACAAGGTCGACTACCCACTTGTAATGGATACAAGGAGGGTAGGTCGGATGTAATGGGTCTCTATGTCTAACTGATGAATGCACCTGGCATGTAGCACAAGTGTCTACAAAACCTCTCACACTTACATAAATCCCTCGCCACCAGTAGGCTTCCCTAATCTTCTCATATGTAGCATAGAATCCTTTATGACCTGCCCATAAGGTCTCATGTATCTCTCTCATCACCTTGCTCTGAAGATTTCTCGAACTCAGTACTCTCTGTGGACTCTTTACCTTGCCCTTAGCATGTCGCCAAATAAGGCCATCCTTCAAGAAAAAGTTGTAAGACTTTTTCCTGATCGATCTATACTTATTTGTGGACCAACCTGGGGAAGGTTTCAGAGTACTCAGATATCTTCCTATATTTCTCCACTCGCCATCATACTCACTCTCTCGGAACTGCTCGTATACATATACTAATGGATCATATCTCATCATATGTGTATCTCTCTCTACCTCATCATCACCATCAGAATCATCATCAAATTTTGCCCTTGAAAGCATATCGGCCATTGTATGCGACTTCCCAGCTATGTGTACAAATGCAGGATTTATAAACTTTATATAAGAGATCCATCTAAGCATAGCAATGTTCGGAGATGAACAATTTGCAATCATGCCAATCAGTGGAAGACAGTCGGTCTCAACTATCACATTTGCCCCAATGAAATACTCTTTATCGCTCTTTAAAGCAGTCACCAATCCCCATAGCTCTCTCTTTATCTGCGGATATTTTCTTTGAGTGTCATGCAGAATCTTAGCACCAAAGTGCAGTGCATATCTCTGCCCCTCATCGTCATCTTGCCCTATGACCCAGCCTATACCAAAAGGACTCGTATCAACTGTCAAAATGATAGGTCTTTGACCTGAATAGTCAACACACTTTAGAATCGGAGCTTCAATTAGCAATTTCTTCAGTCTACGCATAGCTCTCGATCGTTTCTCTGTCCATACAAACTTCTTTCTCTTTCTCAGAAGGTCATATAAGGGATTCACAACGTGAGCAAAGTGAGGAATCGATATCACATAGAATACACAGGCTCCTAGAAATCTTCTCACTTCACTGACATTACGACACACCTCAGAGATCCTGCTAATGGCCTCAACTTTCTGCGGGTATGGCTTGCGGCCATAATGTCCACACAGATGTCCTACAATGAGGACCTCATCAACGCAAAAACAGATTTCTCCAAAGAAAGTGTAAGCCCGACATCTTCAAATCTCTCAAAGATCTTCTCACAGTCAGCAATATGATCACTCACAAACTTTCTGCATCCTGAAGCATCTAAACTCACATCTTTCACTCTTTCCTTACATCCCTTTATCGGAACATCATCAATGAATGGCATAGTCATAGATGGTATAAAGTCTCGTAAAACCAGGTTCATGGCATTCATCATGTGAGCCACAAAATTCATCGCTCCCTACGGCAAAGTACACATGCGTACAAGGCCCAGTGGAGTCCTCATGGTCGTGATATCTCTGCTCTCCATAGCCAACTGAAACTGGTCATAACCTGAATACAGATCGCCCATAGAGTAGATGGAATGCCTAGCAAATGCCTCAGCAAAGTCATCAACTATAGGTCCTGTCCCTACATTTCTAATTGTGACTTTATTTACAGGCTGCAGATCCTGGATGAAACGAAGCTTCCCATTTTTCTTAGGCACTGTAAACCACCTATTCGAATATGGAGCCGAGGAGGGTTCCAATATCCGCACGGAAATCTTTTCCTTTAGCAGCCTCATCAGCTCAGGTAAATGAGCCTTTGGGACTGGTATAGGTCGGATATTCCATGGTATATGTGGCACTGTAAATATGATCATGGGAGGTACTTGTTTTGGGTCTGCACACCCTATCTCATGAGGAAAAAGTGCAAATGCTTTTTCGTGTTTCTTGATGACCTCAATGAACTTCTCTTTCTCTTCTTGTCTCAGGAATGGTTTTTCTCCAAACTTGATCTCTTTAACAGTCTCATTAGTAAAATGATGCCCTATGAGCTTTGTGTCTACATTTACAACATGCTCTCTCTTGAACTTATCGATCATTTCATACTCTTGGATAGAACTGAGCATAATGATTTCTGATTTCTCATTTCTCTCAAATGCTTGCTCAAGCTCTTCCAGAGTAGTCAAACTCCTCTCCAACTGGATCACATCCTAAATTTTCTCATCAGGTAATATGATTCTTAAATCTTTATAATATCTCTCATGAACTTTTCTATTGCGTATTACTTAACCTCTCCAAAATTTACTCGCCAAAATGACGCACAGGGTTCTTCAAACCTGGACTCTATAGTGCATCACTTTTTAAATCTGAATTCGCAATTAACATGTGGCGTGCTCATCTCTCAGGCTCTCTCTCTCTCCACGCTGTCTATAGCCGACTTAGCCGAATTCTTCCTTTCTCTCTGTCTCTCTCTCTCTCCGTATATCCCTGTGGGTGTGTCCACTCTCAACTTGCCAGGTGATTCTTTCTCTCTCTCTCTCTCATCACCATATCCTATATGCGCGATTCTATTTCTCTCTCTCTCTTGCCGACTTCACCACCATTTCTCTCCAACGTGTCAGCAGCTCATATCTACAATCTCTCTCCCTGTTGCGACGTTGGTGACTTGGTTGAGTCGATCCTATCTCTCTCCTCATCATAGCGCCATCAGAGCCACACACCTCTCTGACCAGGTAAGCCCCGTCCGAATCTGGCCCGACTGAGTCTTTTATGGGGGCACATGTATAGTATGGCGACCCGAAATCCGGTGGACTATGCACTTTTTGCCAGCTTGTCGTTTGACATGGAACTCTTTAATCCTACGTGTAAGGTCAGCCGTCGGGTGACCCGAACTGTCCGTTCGGGTCACCCGACGGGCTAAAAAAATTTGGCATATATATGTAAACGTCTCTTTTCGCATATATGTGTAAACGTAACTTTTCGCATATACGTGACTTTTCACGTTAAAAAAATTGGTTATTCAATGCGCATATATATGTATGCGTGACTGCCCAGTCATATGACGATGTCACCATAATGATATCATATATACGTGACTGTCCAGTTTTATGATAATCATATTTACGGGAAAACAAAGGTGTGCAGAGCATAGGCTTTTGTCCTACTGATTTTCATTCCATTGTGCCAAAAACTATATCGATCTATTCCATTGTGGAAAAAACTATATGGATCTGTATATTTTTCATGAAACTACCGATTTGTACATTGATTTCCATCGCAGTGTGGGAAAAATTATCGATCTTTATACTATGTGGTCATTTTTCTTTAATGAAATTAAATATAAAAATGAGATTAAAACGTACGTAATGGAGGATAAATCATTCGAGTATTTACATTATTCTTAACTTCAAATAACATTGTTTATAAGTATCTAAAAATTTTGAAGGTTAGACTTATAAACTCAAAGCTCAAAATTCACACTTTACTGAGAAATGTGAAGTGAAGATACTTCATGTGCCTTTAATTTTGATCGTCGGAAGTCAGGTGACCGTCCTACATGTGCCCATAACTACGACGACCGGAGGTCACCGGACCTAACTTACATGTGCCCCTAATGCTATGTTGGGTCACCCAAAAAGTGTAATCCGGTCACCCAACAAAATATGCATGTGCCCTCCCTATCTGTCTCTCCGAATTCTGCTGTGCCACCCAACGTTTGCTCATCTCTCTCTGTCTCTCTCCACAATACTCCTCCACGTCAGTTAACCGCCTGTCTCAGCAGAACCCAATTGTCTCTCCGTCATTCGCGTCGCCAACGAGTTCTTCAGCTCACCACTACGTATGTCTCTCTGTCCTCTGGACTCTTCACGTGGATGCGCAAAGCCAAAATCATATGGTGTCGAGTCTACCGACCACCTC
Organism: Ceratopteris richardii; assembly: GCA_020310875.1. Lineage (NCBI taxonomy): Eukaryota > Viridiplantae > Streptophyta > Polypodiopsida > Polypodiales > Pteridaceae > Ceratopteris > Ceratopteris richardii. The sequence continues at coordinate 18,860 of MU261627.1, forward strand.
TCAATTCTGCTGCCATCGGCCAACCTTCGATTCGTATGCTGCAGCGACCAACTCTGCGGGTGAAGCTCTGTCCAGATGCGCACAGGCCTGCACATGTGCGCCTCGACCTGTCCACTTGGCTCTCTCTATCTATCTCACTTGTAGCCTATCCCTATGATGTGCCACTCCCGGCCGTCGCTTCTCCCTGTGATCCGTCACGTGGTCTAGTTTTCTCTCTCTACCACATAGGCTCTATCCAGCGTGCCTCTGTAGCAGCGTCAACGACATACTAGAAACTCTCTCTGGATTCTCTCTCCTCCATGTTAGTTCTCTGCCACCGGCCAAACAAGGAGGGCCATCTGGCTTCTCTCCTCTTCTAACCTTTCTCGCGCACTCAATAGTCCTACCATGATCTCCGTCAGCCAACGTGGCCATGTCGGATCCCTGATCTCTCTCTCTATCCTACTGTGTCCTTATCAGATGCGGACAAATCTCTGAGCTAATCGTGAAACACCCCTCTCTCTCTCCGACACTGATTCCTCCGTCTTTATTGCATGCAGCCAGATAGGGAGGGCACATGCATGTTGTTTAAGGTGGCCGGATTACACTTTTTGGGTGGCCGATCGGAGCATTTGGGGCACATGTAGAATAGATTCATTGAACTCCGATCACCAGAATAATGGGCACATGCATTTAGATCACCTGATTTTCGACGACCAGAATTAGGGGCACATGTGTTGCTTTCATTTGTGTTTTTTCGTAAAATTTCATAGCTAATTTCGTTGATTATTGTTGAGCATGTGATGAGAAGTAGGAATTTGAATGTGTGGCAACATAAGGGTTAGACAATGCTTGACCAACTCTGTTCAAAATTAAAATATACATTGGTAGGTTGTAGTAGACCTAAGATCAAAATTTGAACAAAGGGCTTAATAACTTCTTTATAGCTTATTAATAAGTGGCACAACTGATAACGTAATGTCTGTAATTGATCGACGAAAAATTCTGTAATGCAATGTATAATCGAATGTATTATGTCATACATATGAAAAACAATTTGATGAAAGAAAATGTTTGTAAACAGACATTGGTAGCTTGCGCAAAGCTTAAACGTTGGCAACAAAACGTATACATATTAAAATATGGATTTCGAGGTGTAAGTAAAAACCAACGTAGATGTAGCATCTTGTTGTGCATGTTTCGGAACGCAACAGGATAACAACAGACAGGAAGAAGGATAACAACAGACAGGAAGAAGCTTGACGTTCAGCGTACAGGAACAATGGTATAAACAACAATAAAGTAGTTGATTTGATGTTCAGCGCTACAACAATGGTATTCAACAGCAACAATGGTATTCAACAGCAATGGTATTCAACAATGGTATCCAACAGCAACAATGGTATTCAACAGCAATGGTATTCAGCACTACAGCTTGACGTTCAGCTCAGAGAATGCACATGTACTTGAGATGCGAGCATACAATTCGTAACATTACACATTCAATGCATTCATAAGCAAATGTTTTTTAGCCCGTCGGGTGACCCGAACGGACTGGCACCAGTCCGTTCGGGTCACCCGATGGATGACCTTACACGTAGGATTAACAACTTCCACGTCAAATTCCACGTCAAACGACAAGCTGGTAAAAAGTGTGCAGTACACCGGATTTTGGGTGGCCATAGTATGCATGTGCCCCCCCCCGTAAGACTCGCGCACGCACCGCCTTTGGGCTCTCTCTCTCTCTCTCTCCTTCGAGGTGACTTCATCATCGCTTCTCTCTATGTGGCGCTACAACAGCGACGGCCAACATCTCCTCCTTCGTCGACTACCGGAGCGTGCATCTCTCCACTTTTGCGAAAAATCTCCGTCCGTGAATGTCTCTCTCTGTCCGTTGGGGCACTGCCAGCTGCAACACTCAATTCTCTCTCATAGGCCTTCTCTTCCCTTTCTCTCTCTGCTTAGCACAGCGCCGCCAAAAGTCAATTTCTCTACATACGAAATCGACCTCCTATGCTGTCTACGTGGCCATACAGCCAGCCAACAGCACTGCCATCAGCAATTCAGGGCCTATCTCTATCGTCCGCACATGCTAGGAAACTCATACGACTCTCTCTCCTCTCTCTCCGACTCAGCCACCATGGCGTAAGCAGTCGGCCAACAACATAACGAAAAATAGAACATCAAACAACATGTTCATGCTAGAGGGAAAACCTAAATCAGAATCGATAAATATCTATGCTTGTTTAGGTTTGCAGAAGCTAGGAATGGAAAGGGGTTTATTGAGACATTCTCTCTCTCATGTGCCTAAGAGCTCCATAGCCTCTCTCTCTCTCAGCATGGTAATGAAGCGTGTGAGCAAGAATATGAAAAACATGAATGAATAGAAATAGACAAAGAGCATACCTGAAAGTGAAGATTCACCAAGAAGTTCGACGGGGAGAAATAAAAGATGTCTGGACCCCTATTTATAGGTTTCCCCATCTCTTAGACTTCTCTAGAATCTTCTAACCTCCTTATCTAAATTTCTATTTCCAGAACCTCTTGCATGTTCATTTACTAATTTTGGAAAATCACATTACTTATTTCTATTTTCTTATTTTTCTCGTTTTTTATTTTAGTTTTGGTTTCACACTGTGTATATACAAATTAATTAATCTAAAGGTTTGACGTAGGATAAACACCGATTTCAAGGGTCCAACCTAGGGTTTTTGGTCGGGAAAATGAGGGTTTTGGTCACAATTATCTCAAGCTCGCCAGTTTATGGATTTATTTATAGTTTCGCCCTAAACTCCAAGGGTTTCCAAGGGTTCAAATTCATTTTTGATGGGGTAAACCCTCATTTTCAGTCAGTTTCCAAGATCAAACTTAAGGGTTTTATGGGTCTAAAATCAATTATTTACACGCACGATTATAACACGCATCTCTAACATGGTTTCTTATCACACAGGCAATCAAATCAGTCAAATATGCACAAAATATACCCTCTTCAATCAAAACATCACACAAAACTCATGAAACAATGAACTTTTGAAAAAAATCATGCACACTCCCTGCGGGATTTCATCCTGACAACGTAGAAAGAAATGCTTTCTATTATGAATCATGTGTTGATATCTAGGTGTGTTCTCACAAGATTCACAATGGACAAAGGTGTATTGAAGCCTGCAGGACTATCTCTACATGATTGGAGAAAAGTGAATGAAGTGCACCAGACATTTCCAAACCAAAGGGAGCAACAAAGGGAGCCCAATTGCACTCAACGGAATATGACATGGATTTTGCAATAGGGTTTCTATAATGTTCCTTAGTGGTTTTGTGGGCGTGATGAGAAAGAGGTTGTGGGGACAAAAACCACAAAAAAGGGGTACAAAGAGGGGAGAGACAAGGGCATGGCCGAATTGTTGAGGCGAAAGCAAAACAAGGGCATTGTTTTCATGCCCACCAAGGAAGAGGGATACATAGTAACAAAGCATGTATGCACTGTATAGACTACAATGATGCATACCTTATGGATGTAATGCACATATGCGTAATGCAGAGAGCTTCCCCCTTCCCACATGCAAGGGAATCCATTATGGGGATGGATACCGAAGGTGAAGACATGACCTATGTTCCCTGAGAGGAGGACAAGGCCGAGCTTGAAGCTCTAGAAAGTGAGCCGAATGCGTATCTTTGGTTGGAAGATGTTGAGCATCCAAGTAGTTATCATAGACGTAGGTGAACATGTGTACGGATAGACAACTTGTACTATGGATCCTTTCTCTTATACTATGAACAACCAACTTGTACTATGGATCACCTTTGCCTTGTTAACACATACAACGTTTTTCTTGTGTTACCTATTTCTTTATTTTGTTTTATTTTATTGTGTTACCTATTTCTTGCTTTTGTTTGTTATTTTTTCCAATGTGTATGTATTTGTGTTCTCTATCTTGAGTTCGTAAGTTTGGATAACTCTGAACTTATGAAGGTATATATGTATGTATGTATATATATATATATATATATATATATATATATATATATATATATATATATATATATATATATATATATATATATATATATATATATATATATATATATATATATATATATATATGTATGTATATATATATATATATATATATATATATATATATATATATATATATATATATAGATATACATATATATGTGTATGTATGTATGTATATATATATATATATATATATATATATATATATATATATATATATATATATATATATATATATATATATATATATATATATACATATAGGCATGGCCTAGACATAAAAAAGGAACACACAATGCTGGAAGTTTCAGTAGAAACTTACTACTGAAAATATGCTCTCCATGTTATGCTAGAATTTTTAGTGGTACTACAGCTATGAAAAGAGCCTGCCAAAAATTCCAATGCTATTAAAAGCTAGAAAGTCTCTGCAAAACTGCAATTTGTACATCGTTGGAGATTTCAGCACTTTTAGGATGCTGAAGAATTAGTGCAGGAACTTCTAGTGTTATGTAGAGCTAGAAACTCTCTATTAAATTGTAATTGACACAGCGCTGAAACCTTCAGCACTAAAAAAAAATTCGTTGAAAGTGGTAGCGTTATATAGTGCTGATAGCTCTCAAGAAAACTGGATTTATAGAGCATTCCAACTTTCTGTGCAAAAATAAAATGCCGAAAACATTCTTGCTGAAAGTTTGAGTGCTACACAATGCTGCAAACTCTCTTGTTTTCTCCTGAAAAATACAACACTAGAAATTTTAACAAAAATCTAGCATTGGAAACTCGAACCTGTGCTGGTCATTAGTGCAGGAACTTCCAACACTTGTACTAGTACCCTTAGCATTGCAACTTTCTGCGCGTATATGCTAGAATTCACAACATTAACAAATTCATAACCAACAAAATTTCTTGCGCAAATTATGCAACTAGAAGTGCTAGAACTTCCTGGGCTATTTTTATAGCCCTTTTAATGGTGCTTTTACCACGACTTTCAATTTTTTTTTATTTCATAAAACTAGAAAGTGCTAATATAAGTGTTGATATCTGTCATATGTGTTGTAATGTGATCAAATCTTGACATACTATAGTAATTCCATTGACCATCTCGATCTTATACCTCCATCCATAACACTGTCTTCTAACATTTGATGGGAGGATAAGACTTCCATAGAGAGTTGAAACCAGAGTGAATACTTTTAGTCATGATTCCAAATATGAGGTGTTGGAATGCTATTCAAACTGCCCCTTCTTCATGATACATATTTGAAGTGGGGGGATGAGACAAAGTGTTTGGTGGAGAATATGTGAAAGAGGAACATCAACCAAATGATGTTACAAGTGGCCAACTATTGGTGCAATTATTCCAAGCCTAAATGCTTGATCATTTATCGTAAGGATCATATGTACATTCATGTATTAACACATGGATGACCTCTTGTAAGATTGATTTTTTACTACTAGTAAAAGTGCACATATGGAATCACTTCAATTGCAAGTTTTTAGGAGAATCATTTCCCAAATTATTGATGAGTTAGATGGAGATTCAATATCCTGAATTCTAGAGATACTTTTGGTAGACGTTTGAACTCCAAAATTCAAAAACGAGCTCCAACTTTGGCTATAAAAGAGGACTTCAAAAGTTGCATTGTAGAAGCCTGAATTGAAGAGATATTCTGAGGGATTTAATTTCGATATTGAGCTCACACCATATCTCTATCATTTCCCTCAAATCGTGCAATCATTCATTACCAATGTCAGTGTAACCTATCTACATTAATACATACAATTTTGTCATATCTCATATCTTCTACTTTGTCATGTACCACTCAGAATAGTGAACTTCTCTCACTTGTTTCTTAGTGTATACTTAATCATTTGGTGTGGTTTAAGTTGATATAGACTTGATCGGCTGTCTGTTTTGTTGTTATAAAGTTTCATAATTATTACCTTATCCAGTCTTGAGTTATGAGCTAAGCAGTGTTCACTAGTATACATATTACTAGTATCGAAAAATATCGAGATTTACCTCTAACTATCTAAGCATCATTCCTTGAGCATGATCCGTTACTTCAAGTCACATTACTTGAAAACATTAGCTATCCAAGTCAGTTAGATATGCCAAAAAGTACTTTATTCAATTGTTAGCAAAGAGGGAGTACTATTCATTTCTTTGAGCAAGTGTAGTGACCAAAACAACAAGTTTTGGTTCATAGTTGAAACTCCCACTCATCTCTTTTGATCCAATGATTTGAGGATCATATTCCAAAGTAATCAAGTGATTTTTTGTGCTTGTTGGAAATCTTAAGAGGTCAACTATGCACTCAACTCAGTTTTGGCTGATGTGATGTAGGAATTCGCAACATCATCTCATCTCTAGAAGGTGTCTACCATCTCCTCCAACATGGGTATCAGAGCAACATCAAGATAAAATGGGAGATGGATTTCCATCATTCATTGAAAAATTGGATAGGGGAAACTATCCAGCTTGGTTCCTAAGGATGAAGGCTTACCTCCAAGGAAGAAGCATGTATGGATACATATCTAGAGATAAAGAAATGCCAACTCCTAGAAAAAATAAGAGAAATGTGTTAAATTAGTAGTACAGAAGTTAAAGGAGTCGAGTCTTAAAAAGAAACTATAGTTATGCAAAACACATCCACTTGGAAGTAAGTAAATGCGAACAAAGGATTGGCTATAAATTTATGATAGTACATTTGATTCCCAATATCATGCACATACAAATTTTTCTAAGAGATTATGTGCTCCATAAATTGTTATATAAAACTGTGATAATGTTTCATAATTACTATAAGAATTCTATGGAGATCCTCTGAAGATTTTAATTGTATGAAAGTGCGTAAAGTTATTGAAAAGAAGAATGGATGACAAGTATAAACCTGATGATGAGGTCCTTGGAGATGAAAAATGAAGATGAAGGTTAAATTAGGTTAGAGTTTTCCTTTTTGAGTTTTGTTTCATTTCGTGCATAGCATTAGCTAAATATCAGGAAGTTCTTACATTAGTTATATTTAAAATTATGAAATGTCAAAATTGGAGACTCCAATAGGAATATGTGTTCTTAGGAAATAGTTTTTGAATCCTTATAGCCATTAAGATGAACTAGATAAGATAATCTCGACTAAAATCTTTTAATAATATTACGACTTGTTTTATATAGATAGTCTATGCTTACGATGGCAAGCATCACTCAATAAGATCCTAATTCTTGCTAGTGCATGTGTCTTGATCCCGAAATCTCATTCAAGATTTATGCATTTTGCCTCCAACAAAAACATTGTGAAGCTTCTTATTATATAATTGGAAGTTTATGTTTTCTTCCAATCCAAAAAAACGTAGAAGTAAACAAAAAAAAGATAAAGCTAAATGCATTTTGCCCCAAAGATAAAGCTAAATGAAGAAGAAAAAAATAAAGATAGGAGCAGAAATAGTATGCAAGTTAGTTGTGGTCTTGAGACCACTAGTTAATTGTATGTGGTGGATGCATGCAATAGTGGAACTAGTAGCACCTTCTAATGAGTGACTAAGTATTTGAATATTTATATAAGATGATGCCTAACTTTGGGAGGAATAGATAGAAGGGATTGTACATGGAACATCTCCTGATTTATAGAAGGTTGAGCCTTCCAATGTAACACTACCTTTAACATATGGGAATTCCTTTCTGAATAATTCATAGCAAAGACTTGGCTATATCTAGAAGGTAGTTGCTGATCGATGACGGTTAGATGCTAGGGAGGTGAGAGAAATTGAAAAACATAGAATTTCATTCTCTTTAACATCTAGAAATAATATAAAGGAAAATGGTAAGATTAAGTGAGCAAAACCTTCTATTGTGAAGGATATTTTGAAGATCTATGATAGTGATATAGAAAATAGATGAGATATCTTCCATTTCTACTTTTCACACTCAGATACCTACCTGGATGTCTTTCGCCTAGAATGAGAACTCCTCGAACAAGCAGGAGAAATTTTAAATGAAGTAGTTTAAAATTTGAAGGAGTCCCATCTTAAAAATAAACTATACCTTGGCAAAACACATGGACTTAGAAGTCAATAAATTTGAACTAGGGAATGGCCTATACGTTTATGATAATACATTTGATTCCCAAGATGATCCATTTAAAAATTATTCTAAAAGATGATTTTCTCCATATGTTTTCTTTTTCAGAGTATGATAATGGTTCATATGTACTACAAGAATTTTATGGGAATCCTCTAAAGATTTTGATTGCATTGAAAATGTGTAAAGTTAATCAAATGAAGAATGGATGACAAGTATAAAACCAATGATGAGGTCCTTGGAGATGAGAATGAAGATAAAGTTTCAATTAGGTTCGATTCTTCATTTTTGAGTTTTTTAATATTTGATGCATAGCTTTAGCTGAATACCATGAAGTCCCTGCATTAGTGATATTTTAAATTATGAAAGCTTAGAAATGACAATACCAATAGGAATATGTGTTCTCAGCAAATAGGTTTTCCATCCTTATATTTATCAAGATGACCTAGATAAGATAATCTTGAGTAAGATCTCTTAGTAATAATATTAGGACATGTTTTATATAGATAGGCTATGCTCACTATGGCACGAATCAGTAAATGAGATCCTAGTTCTTGCTAGGGCATGTCTCTTGATCCTTGGTTCTCATTAGAGGTTTAGGCTTTTTCCCTCTCACGAAAACATTGTAAAGGTTCTTGATTTATGACTAGAAGTTTATGATTTCTTCCAACCCAAAAAAAATAGAACTAAAGTTAAACAAAAGATGACAGGCTACATCAATGGTTTCTCGCCAAGATAAAGTTAAATGAAGAACATAGAAAATAAAGAAAGGAACAAAAATAATACACATGACTTAGTTGTGGGCTCAAAACCACTACTCAATAATATATGCAGGTTGTATGAAGTGGAGGCATGCAATAATGGAATCAATAGTATCTTCTTATGATTGTGTACATACAAAGTATTTGAATCTCTAGATAACATGAGGAATAACTTTGAAAGGAATAGATAACGAGGATTGTATATGGAACATTTCCTCATCTCTAGAAAAAAAATTCCAACTTATTTTCCAAGTCATACGCTAAGTGAATGCATTTTTTTTGGTAGCTTGAGAAATTCAAAACTGGTTTTCTATCCGAATTTGCACCTACAAGTGAAAGACATTCGTGATGAATATGGAAAAAGTTTAAGAATTATATGAAAATGTTTCAAAAAATCTTTGAGACTTCTCTCATTGAGCCTAAAAATTGGCCCATTGTGTCATGGAAAAAGGAAACCATCCTAAACCTTAGATTCCATGTGACTTTACATATATCATGAAATGTCTAGAGTTTGGAGAAATTAATTCTTCCATTGCATTTAGAACGTGTCAAAACCATAAGATCGACTATCCATTTATTGAATTTTGATACTCAAAGTTCTTATCATCAATGACATCATCATTTGTAATCCTCCTTTAACCATGCTCGAAAAAGCTATATAAGGAGAGATTGGCCACATACATACTCAGTATTGGGAACCTAGCCTTGGGAGCTCAAGGAGTGATGACCACCAAGTAATTACTCTGCAAGTTCTAGATCTAGTACAAGTGAAGGGGACTAGTGCCCACGGCACCCCCCAAATCCCATAGAGCAGGGGTAGGTCCAAACTTCGTTTATTAAAAAAAAATATTTCTAGATCTAGTTCTAGTCTTGTCCTTGTTCTATTCTTATCTAGTCTAGTACCTTGGACATCCTATTGTGTCCTATTGTAATCTCATAGTACAAGATCTTGTCAAGCTAATTCTTGTATCTAGTTCATATCCACATAGAAGTTGTTATATTCCAGATATCTTGTTTCATACTAATGATCTTGGGTTGTGGGATTGCCTGTATCATCTTTAGTTGCGTTATTCATACCTATCACTTCCAAGTTGTGGGTGATCTTGTAATATTTCCCCTAGATAATCTTATATTATTTCCCTTACGTGCGTGATATTTTAATGAGATGTAGATTTTGAAAATCTTGTCTAGTTTAGTCAATGGATTCAATCTAGTGCTCTCTTGACATTTTGGCAACACTACGCACATCAACTCTGTATCAAGAACAATGGACTGCATATCCATACTCCACAATATCAAATTTACCTTCAATGATGTATATCAGAAACTCAAAGATTTAGAAATTACGCTACAATAAGGTGATCGGTCTCTTGTAGAATTTGCATCGAACTTCATAAACATATTTCAAGGATCCACATACCAAGAAGACTATCTAGTTAATTAATATCAAAGTGGTCACAAAGACGAAGTAAATGATCTATTGCTCTCTATGCCTCATGTAAATACTTCAGATGGGGCTATCAAGCAAGCAAATCAATGTGGGAATCAACTACTCAATGACAACCAAGTTCAATATGATGCATTGAAGGAGAAAGATGATCTTGCTCAAATTTATCAACCACTGATCGTTGATGATAAAGGAAGTGCAACCATTGATGTGGAGAACATATGTGGCGATGTGAATGTACTCATATGAGCCATGCCCAAGGTAAACACTTTGAACCAATGCATGAATGAAGCATTTGAGCATGATAATAGGTTTTTTGAGAGAAAGAAAGAGAAGAAGATTTGTGTTCATCATCGAGAATACAATTTTACCTTAGTTCCTCAACATCAAGGTTAGACGACTTACACCAAAGGAAAAAAGACATCATAAGGATAATGGATGATGATTTTATTGTGGATATCATGATTGTTAGTGCAAATGATTCCAAGCCTACATACTTGGACAATTAACATGTATAGTAACATATGACTATTCCCTTGTAAAAGAAAATTAATTTTTTATCTTTGTAAATGTGCATATCATAATTGCACTAACCTCATGTGGAGCTAGGAGGAATCAAATCTCGAACTCTTGATGGATAATAGATGAGAGAATAAAGCATAAAGTCTAGGACTCACTTTATGGTGAGAATTTGAATTGGAATTCAAAGCTTGGCTCCAACGTTTACTATAAAGTGGTGAAGAAGTGTGTGTAGATATGAACCGGATTAGTGAGATTAATGGAGAGAGATTTGTGTGATTAGTGAGATCATTCTATATCAACTTCACTACCCTCACATTGTGAAATTTTAAATTTCCAATTTCATTGTATTTCTATTTGATCTAATACATACATACTAATCATATCTCTACTTCACTTCTCTATTATGATCATCTCAGAATAGTGAACATCTCAGATCTTATTTTCACTACATAGTTGATCATTTTGATGTGATTTAAAGTGCTATATATTCAGCACATTTTATGTATCATATCTACAAAGTTTAGTTATCATTGCTTTTCTCAATCTCGAGATAGCTTCACATTTCTGCTCACTGGTCTACATACTTTATTGAAAAAACTCATTATTGGTATCTATCTAAGTAATTAGATACTCCCAAAAGGAATTTATCTAATTTCTAGCAAGTTGAGAGCACTGTTCATTTCATTAAACGTGTAGAGATAAAAATAGCAAGTCTAAGCTCTTGGTTGAACTTTCTACTGATCTATTTTGATCCATTTATTAAAGGATCATGCGCAAAAGCACATAGGTGATTATGTGTGATCATTAGGAGGCTCAAGTGGTCTACTACATTCTCCACAACTTATTATTGTCTGGTATGATGTAAGAGTTTGCAACACTACTTCATCTCTGGAATCTATCCACCCTCTCCTCTAATATTGATTTTATAGCAACAACAAGCAAGATGGGAGATGGATTTCCATCGTTCATCAACAACTTGGACAGGAGCAACTATCGAGCATGGTCCTTAAGGATGCAAGCATATCCCCAAGGAAGAAGCTTATATGGATATATCTCTAGAGATGAGGAAATGCCAATATTGAAAAGCAAACATTAATCGACAAGAGAAGAGCAAGAAAGACTAATTGCATGGTGTGGAAAGGATGCTCTAGGCAGGTTTTATATACTTAACTCAATATTTGATTTCTTACTACCTTACATTAGGAATTGCAAGACCTCCCAAGAGACTTAGGAAGTACTTTCTTCATACTTCTTATCAAATACAAGGGCTAGGAAGAACCGGGTATGGATGGAGTTCACAACCTTGAAGACACAACCAAAGCAAAGTGTAGCTGACTATGTAACCAAGATGGAGGATGTGGCTTACCAACTTGGGAGCATTGCACTACAACAGACCGATGGTATACGGAGGTTTTTATCGAGGAAAATGAACGCGGCTTTATTTGCTACGACGCCGGTGTAAAGGTCGGTTTGCGCGTTGGTACCAAAGCGTCGATATATGCGTCGGTATAAGTGTCGGTATAAGCATTGGTATGTGCGTCGGTACATGCGTCGGTAATACTGGCGCCCATACTCGCGTACATACCAAGGCTTCTGCTGGACATACCGTCGCCTATACGGTCACCTGCTGGGTGTATCAACGCTTATTCCGATGACACTAGTGGGAGTACCGTCGCGTATACCGAGGACCATACCTGCAAAATTTTTTTTGGGCAAATGTTTTGTCTTTTGCTACAACAACATTACCATGATGTTGCTTAACAAAAGACAATACACTCTGCCCAAGAAAACCGAGTACATGTGATGTGTACTCTAATGACAACCAAAATATGATTTAATGAAACAGAGTATTATTGGACACAAAGGAGATAATCAAAATGAACCATGAATCATGTACAAAAGAAGTTATATATTTCAATAATGAAGCATGTACAAGAGTGTGGCAAACCACTGTCATATATGACGCTTTTACAAAATGTGGCAAAGCAATGTATTACCATATAAAAATCACATACAACATATTGGTCTTCCACTGCCATACACATGCAAAGAACGTTCCATATCAACAGCCTCCAACAAAGAACATTAATGGAATGAGATAAATTTGCATGAAAATTACAAACAACAAGTAAAAAACAAATTCATAAATTAATTACCTCATCGTAAATGCTCCCATGAAACTATCGCACCGCGTCCCTCCAAGTCCTCAAATAGTGCAATCAACCCATGACTTTATCCGTAAGACTCCTCCATTCGTGTTGGAGGACGACCCATTGCTAGCTCCTGAAATAAATATAAAAAGATTAGAAAAAAATACATGAGAAATTTAACACAAATAAATTCAATAAATGAAATGGTACTTACAAACTCATGACACATCGTGTCATATCCGGCGCTGCCCAAATGTGACGGTCCAATCGTATCTAAACGTGTAGCTGCGGCATCTCTCTGCTGGCAATATCGATCAGGAGTCTGCTGCTCGTCACGAATCATGTCCCACTCCTCAGCATCTAACCATACAAGCTTTGGTAAGACTGCTCTGAAAGCATCACGAGCCTCGGATCATCGATGGGACATAACCTCACGTGCGGTCTGTAGAATCCACTCTGAATTGACAAGAGACTGTCCATCGTTTGGTCCGAACTCCTCGTAAATTGCCTGTATGATATAATTCTTCCGCTCTTTATCCTGTTCATTCCATTTCAGCATGATGGAGTGTCCAAACTGGATGGAGTAGGTTGTCGTATGCATGCACGCATTGCTTTGCGAGCCGCATCCATCACCAAAGCTCCATCTCCGATACTATACACCTTGGAGTCATCATGGTCATGAGCACCCCAAGGTGTACGTGGTGTTCCAGATGGTGTACTGCATGGCGCACCTACATCTGAGGTACTCGTCCTAGGAGTAGAAGCGGGCGACACAACGTCCGTCGCACTGCCTCCACAACAGCCGCCTCCTCCGCCTCGAGACCTACCTATAGATCCACTCCTAGAATCTCTGGCTCCAGAGCATGACCTCGATCTATGAGACGCGCCAGAACGTATATCGCGCTGAGGTGTCGAACGCACATGTCTACTAGTAGAACCAGTAAGAGATGGCTGCAAAGATGGTCGTGGTAGAGTAACAAAGCTAGGAGACATACCTCCTACGAGAGTAGCACCACCTGCAGGAGTGACACCAGCAGGAGTGACACCAGCGGGAGTGACACCGGCGGGAGTGACACCAGCGGGAGTGAGGCCAGCGGGAGTGAACCAATACTGTGATGCAGCGGCCATATACGCAAGAGGAACCTGGGAGATGAACTCCAAAAACTGCTCCTCTGTCATGTGGAGTGGCTAGAGGACTGTCTCCCATCGTGCTCTATAATAAAAGAACTCAAATAAATTAGCATGCGATAAGAAAAGTGATATTGAGAATAAACCAAAAAGAACAAAAATTAGTTCGTACAAGTGTTTTATTCAAAATTCCTCTAGTCTAGCATCGTCTTGAAGATCCGATGCACCGAGAATATCTATCTCTATATTAATGGCTTCTAAATCTCTTGCTATGCTGGTTTCCTCCTGATCATCGTCTATTGCTTCGTCTTCTCGAACAATGACCTCTTCTTCAGTGACCTCTTCTTCTCGAACAATGATCTCTTCCTCCTCGACTATTGAATGAATCTCTGAGTCCACTAGAGATGGACTTTCTTCTACATCTATGTTTTGAAAAATTTGTCTACTACGTGGAGGGACTTGTAAAACAAATAGCCACTCTGGGTCTTTTGAATCTGGTATAAAACCAACTTGCTCAGAGTGTTCGGGAAGTACAAATGTATCTCTTTCATCTGTGCATACTCTTGTGGAGTCGACTTGAAGCAAACCGCTATTATCTCGTCTCATTGTTGCGTTTCTTCCATAGGTGACTACTTTGAACCATTTCACATAAAAAACAAAGTAATCAAACTTTCGGAAAGATAGTTTCAAGATGTCTTGAATCACACCACAATAATCTAGCTCGCCTTCTAGAGCATTATCATCTCTTGCACTCGCTCTACTTTTTTGCAAAAAAATCACCATCACTCCACTATCAAAAGTAGACCTATTTTGATCGATTCGTGCGATTCAAAAGTGTCGTCCATGAGACCATAGTGCACCGAATTTAATATACTCCCATTCACATCCTTTTGCGAGTTCTTCTTCTTCTTCAGAGATATCTTCACCTGCTGCCTTTGCTTGTGAAACCGCTGTATCTAGCCATCTGCTCATTGGAAAAGGTGGGAGAGGTCAAAGATTTTCTAGAAGAGGCAAAAATCGAGTGGAACGATTTCTTCGAAACTGAGATCTTTCCTTTGCGTTAGTTTCCTTGGCAAGTTCATACCTTTCTAACCACTTTTGCATAGGCTCAGAGTTAACTATGCAAAACTTCATTGCCTTCTCTCTAAAAGCTGCATCCATTTTTCTTTGCAATCCTTTACCTTGTGGTTCATCGCCTACGAGACGAACATCTTTATCATCGCTCCATAAGCGAGGCATTTTGGGATCCGACATACGTAGAAACTCAGTTATGAATACAAGAGATTCTTGTACAAGCCATC
Source organism: Ceratopteris richardii (assembly GCA_020310875.1). Taxonomy (NCBI): domain Eukaryota; kingdom Viridiplantae; phylum Streptophyta; class Polypodiopsida; order Polypodiales; family Pteridaceae; genus Ceratopteris; species Ceratopteris richardii. The sequence goes on from MU261627.1 coordinate 34,247, forward strand.
CCTCTGCCATGCTATTCTCTAGACGTGCTCTCTGTCGAACAAACCCTTTTAATGTCTTCATAAAGCGCTCTAAGAAGAACATCCATCGACTATGGACAGTTCCTGCTATTGCAACTTCATCTACCACATGAACCACTAAATGAAGTTGAATAGAGAGAATACTTGTGGGAAAGTATTTCTCTACCATACAAACAGCCTCGATAGCATTGAGTTTCGCACTCTCTATGCTATCTCTATTTATCTCTTTAGAAGATATCCACCGTACTAAAGAACTAATTTTATAAATGGTTCTTCGTACATCCTCTGAAAGACAATCATGAGACTTGAGTCTTGCAAGATCGTCGTTTCATGTGAAAGAAGTCTTAAGATATCTCATGCATCTAGTAGGTGTTCGAAACTCTGAAATTGTTTTCTTCACTTGTTGCTCTTCCATCCTGCAAAGCACCCAAGTAGCTCTTGGTAACGATAATGCTCGTTGGGCTTAGTAATTGCCCACAACTCTCGCATACGACCTCGCTCTTCTAAGTCCTCCCTTTGTGCTTTGCTTTCTTTCTTTCTGATCAAAGTTTTCCAAAGAATCTCTCCCACATTCTTAAAAATATGCATCGGGTCTACCAAATGATTGATCACCAATTCACTCCAATAAGGGAGTTCATGAAAAATGGACAACCGTTTCATGCCAGCAACTGGATTTTCTGAATCCCATAGTTGTTTCCAATTGCTAGCTTTCATTTGGTGTTGCGCTTATTGACCAATTTGTCCTTCACGTAAAACATGTCCATCAGGCAAATATCTATGATGTCCTTCATAGAAAGTTTTACGTAGTGCTTTGGAATAGCGTTGTCGGAGAGATTTCTCTCTTCGCACTCAAATCATGAAGAAGACGTTACATGCAGCGGCCAAGTGAACTAGCTTCACAAGTAGCAGAATCGTATGACTCTTGGAGTTGATGAAGATAATGTGAGAGCTAAGATGACATGAAACAAAGAAAAAGATGAAACAAAAAAAAAGAAAACAATTAGCTTTTATCGATTCATATGTAAAGTTGTTCTTGTTCTATCATTGTCCATTCTTTTCAGAAAAAAGAATTATGCAACGATGGATGAACAAAGCTCTAAATAAAGAGCGCTGAAGATTTAAAGCTTCTTCTGGCTATTACGGAAGGAGGACAATCGGGGACTCCTCCTCAACACTCGGATTTAATTCCAACTTTTGGCAGAATTTTAGGGAGGCGAATTTGATACGTACATAACTTTGGCAAATTTGGCGCAGCAGGAAGGGAGGCATCTTCGGACTTCGACGGATCTTTGCTCTGAGGAATTCGCGTTGAAAAGTATATAGATGGAATCACGGTCACGCATGAGAAGAGGTCTCTGATTAAAGCAAAGTAGGTGGATTGACGCTAGTAGAAGGAGAATAGAACCGATGTGTGGCAGCCAATTTGTGTTTTGATTGTCTGATTCTTTTTCTTCAGAGGAGGATCATTCCCTTGTGTGCGGAGTCATGCTACCTACGGGGATAAAAGATAGTAAATCATTAGGGAAGGGAAACATCCCTTCAGATGAGAAGTGCATATAGAGATTGATGGATAGAGTATACTTTTATATTAGAATTGAAGTGAGAGGCAGATTTATGTCGTATCTATGAAGAGATGATTCGCAGCGACAAAGCATACAGAGAAGAGGATGATAGAAAATGGAATAAGGCAATCGTACGCATGTTATTGATCAGAGAGAAGCTTAAGAATGAAGAAACTGCAACATCGTCATCTTCAGTTTATAATCATTCATCAGGACGAATTACTGATGTTTAAATCATTATGAATTTGATTTCTGATGTGTCGCTTCAGACTTTTGTAGTATTGTCTCAACAAATGCTGCATGTTTGTCTGCCAGTGAACCAATTCTGATTCAGAGAATCCTTCATAAACGAATTCTACGAACTGCTCAAAAAACACGTTTTTTAGTTTTATTTATTGGAATTGATTTATTCATATATTTATTGTTCAGCAAGATGCATAGAGAAGTAAAAGAAAGAGTTGATGCTACAAGCTTATTCTTTAGGAGACGTTTTTTTTCCTTTGATACCGAATTGTTAAGAATTTGATTTTGGCACTTCGTAGTCTACCGTATATTCATAAGAGGTAATATAGTATACTTCGGACTGAAAGTATAATTAACCAAACTTTTAAACATGAACCGCCTATGCTGATTCTATTTGATCCCTAAGTACACTATGAGCATTTCCTATGCGTTCTTATGCTTGGCATAATATTCATGATTGGGATTCCAAATGCCTATAAGCTACACTTTTCTCAAAGATGATAAAGCATAAGATGCCATGAACTCTAATGATCTTTTGATCTTTCATTGTACCTGAGCTCGCTCTAAGCACCCAGCGTGCACCGTCATACTAGCGGTTGGCTTGATACACTGACCGTCCCTTTCTCGCCGACAACGTGCTTCGAGTCGTGGTCCGCATAAAGGACAAGCATGGTAACCCGAAATCGATAAACCTGAACATTCACCATAACAAGGCCAATCATGCATTGTCCACATAAGTATGCCTTGCACTCGCACGTCTCGTCTTCTTATAGGTTGAGACATGTCACGCACAGTAATCCCATCCCATAAAATGCGCAGTTCCTCCACAAGTGGTGCAAGATATACATCCATGGTTTTTACCTTATACTTACCTAGTACAATAAGAGCTAATAATAGATTACCTCTCTTTGTGGCCAACCATGGTGGGATATTATAGTTGACCAAACATAGAGGCCATGTGCTCCATGAAGAATTGTGTAATCCAAATGGATTCACTCCATCCATAGCTAGGCCTAGACGTATGGACCGAGGCTCACTAGCAAACTCTGGCCACTTACTATCTATGTGCTTCCAAGCATTAGAGTCAGCTGGCACTCGCATTACATTATCTGTAGACCTGCTCTTTGTATGCCATGACATTAACTCAGCTATAGATTTGCATCTAAACAGGTTCTTAATTCGTGGAATGATAGGAAAGTGACGAAGAACCTTTGCGGGGATTGCTTCGCCTACAACGTCTTCTCTAAATCTATTTGCTCCACACTTTGGACATACGTGGAGATGCTCATACTCATTCCGAAAGAGAATGCAATCATTCGGACAAGCACGAATTTTAGTATAATCCATTCCAATGGAGTGTAAAATTGTTTTCGCATCTCCAGGTGTTGGAGGCATGTCATTGCCCTCTGGCAAAAATTGATCTTTAAGAAGCCTGCAACACCTATTTTTATATATTTAATTAAACTATTTAAAACACTAGTTCTTTTTATATTTATTTATGTATATAATTATCTTATTTTATATATGTATTTATTTATATATTCAGACTTTTTCCTTATGTAATCCTATTTTCATATATTTAATTTGATATATTTAATTAATTTATTTAAAACACTAGTTCTTTTTATATTTATTTATGTATATAATTATCTTATTATATATATATATATATATATATATATATATTTATATATTTAATTTTATATATTTAATTAAAACCCTAATCTTAAAATTCTAGATCTAAAAAATGTATATTTTTGTATGCATGTGTATCTACATGTATATATGTATTATATGTGTATGTGTATATGTGTATATATCTTATGTAGGTGTTAAAACCCTAAAACCCTAATCTTAAAGATTTAGACCTAAATCTGAAATACTAAAACCTAAATACTTAAACACCAATAAAAATCTAAACCCCTAATCCTAAAACCCTAATCATATTTAATATATATATTTATTTATATATTCAGATTTTTTTCTTATTTTTCTCTATATTTTTTCTTAATATAAATATAATTGAGTTATATGTATGTCTAAACCCTAAAATCCTAATCTTAAAGATCTAGACCTAAAATATGTATATTTCTCTATACATGTGTATATACATGTATATATGTATTATATGTGCATGTGTATGTGTGCATATATGTTATGTAGGTGTTAAAACCCTAAAACCCTCATCTTAAAGATTTAAACATGTATATTTTTGTATGCATGTGTATCTACATGTATGTATGTATTATATGTATATGTGTGTTTGTGTATATATGTTATCTAGGTATTAAAACCCTAAAACCCTAATCACAAAGACTTAGAGTTAAATCTGAAATACTAAAACCTAAATACTTAAACACCTATAAAAATCTAAATCCCTAATCCTAAAACCCTAATCATATTATATATATATATATATATATATATATATATATATATATATATATATTTATAAATAGATTTTTTTGCTTATTTTCCTCTATATTTTTTCTTAATATAAATATAATTGAGTTATATATATTTCTAAACCCTAAAACCCTAATCTTAAAGATCTAGACCTAGAATATGTATATTTCTATATACATGTGTATATACATGTATATATGTATTATATGTGCATCTGTATGTGTGCATATATGTTATGGAGGTGTTAAAACCCTAAAAGCTTAATCTTAAAATTCTAGATCTAAAATATGTATATTTTTGTATGCATGTGTATCTACATGTATGTATGTATTATATGTATATGTGTGTTTGTGTATATATGTTATCTAGGTATTAAAACCCTAAAACCCTAATCACAAAGACTTAGACTTAAATCTGAAATACTAAAACCTAAATACTTAAACACGTATAAAAATCTAAACCCCTAATCCTAAAACCCTAATCATATTTTATATATATATTTATTTATATATTCAATTTTTTTTCTTAGTTTTCTTTTTTTTCTTAATATAAATATAATTGAGTGATATGTATGCCTAAACCCTAAAACCTTAATCTTTAATATCTAGACCTAAAATATGTATATTTCTGTATACATGTGTATATACATGTATATATACATATTATATGTGTATGTGTATGTATGTGTAAATAGTGTAAAAACCCTAATCCTAGTTTTATATATTTGATGTAAAAAATACTTCAAAATAAAAATAGGATTATGTGTGTGTGTGTGAATGTATGCATGTGTATATGTGTATGTGTGTCTATGTATGCATGTGTGAGTATATGAGTATGTATGTACATATGTGTGTTTATGTATGTATGTGTGTACATGTGTGTATGTATGCATGCGTGTATATATGTGTGTGTATGTAAGCATGTGTACATGTGTGTGTGTGTGTAAGTATGCATGTGTATACATGTGTGTGTATGTGTATGTGTGTGTATGTAGGCATGCATGTGTGTGCATGTGTGTGTACGTGTGTGTATGTATGCATGCATGTGTGGGTATGTGTGTGTATGTGTATGCATGTGTATACATGCGTGTGTATGTGTATGTGTGTGTATCATGCATGTGTGTATATGTGTGTATGTATGAATGTGTGTATATATGTGTGTGTGTATGCATGTGTACATGTGTGTGTGTATGTATGCATATGCATACATGTGTGTGTATGTGTAGATGTGTGTATGTATGCATGCATGTGTGTGTATGTGTATGTGTGTATATATTGTATGCATGCATGTGTGTATATATATGTGTGTATGTATGTGTGTATGCATGCGTGTGTATGTATGCATGTGTGTATATGTGTATATGTGTGTATGCATGCATGTGTGTATATGTGTGTGTATGTATGCATGCATGTGTGTATATGTGTGTATATATGTGTGTGTGTATGTATGTGTGTATATGTGTGTGTGTGTATGTGTATGTACGCATATGTGTATATATGTGTGTGTATGTATGTGTGTATGCATGTGTGTGTATGTATGCATGTGTGTAAATTTATATGTGTGTGTATGCATGCATGTGTGTATATGTGTGTGTGTATGTAAGCATGCATGTGTGTATAGGTGTGTGTATGTAAGCATGCATGTGTGTGCATGTATGTGTGTATGTATGCATGTGTGTACATGTATGTGTGTATGTATGCATGTTTGTACATGTATGTGTGTATGTATGCATGTGTAAATGTGTAAATGTGTGTCTATGTGTGTGTGTATGTATGCTCTATTTTCCTATCTCTATCTTCCTTTCTATCATTATTCTTTATCTCTCACTCTCTCTCTCTTCTCTTTCTCTATCTCTCTTTCTCTCTCTCCTTCTCTCTCTATCAATAGAGAATAAAACCATCACTTACAAGTATGCCCCTCTTTTGGATCGTTGTCGTCAAAGCATAATGTATGTCGTCTATCGTCCAATTCCAAACAATCGATGCCAAAGAAGTTCTGCAAAATCAAAGAAAAGAGAAATTATAAAACCTAAAGCATAAATGAACACAAATGCTAACAGTACGCGCAACACTTACCAAGATGTGAGATCTAAGCTAAGAGAGTGTGTGTGTAGAGAGAGAGATCTGTGTGTGTGTGTGTGCACAAGACAATGCAGGTCCCAATTCGGTTTGCACGCTCAAGTTTGATAGAAGTTCGCGTGGGCAAGTTCGACAGTAGACCAACAATACTCAAACACGTGCAAAAATGTCAAGTTTTGCTCTCGGGTTCGTGGTATGTTTAAAACTCGCTGCCGGTACACACGTTGGTATGGGCGTTGGTATACGCGTCGATAATTCCCAGTAAATTACCGACGCTTATACCGATGCCCATACCGACGCCTATACTGGCGCATATACCGACGCATATACAAATGGCTGTGGGCCACACCGACGATCCATTTAAAACGTTCATACCGATGATCACTTGACCATCGCTATCTCTAAGTGATATTTTCCGAGGCCCATACCGACACCGAGTGTGACCGTCGGTATATGCAATGTGGGTATGCCCCTCATATGTTGTAGTGTTGGACAAGAGATAAAAAGGGAGTAGATAGTGAGGCAGATCATAAATGGCATCAAAGCTAATGATATGTGGGAGTCCTTCACCATAGCAATTGACCTATATATGGATAATATGCAAATAGCTTACCTGAACACATTGATGGGACAACTCTTCACACATGAGACAAAGATCAACAACAATGGAGACAATTCTAGAGGTAATCGTTCTTCCACCCTTTCCATAAAAATAAGAGGAAGAGGAAAACATAAAAATAATGAAGAAGAGGCTAGTACCTCTTAAGTGAACTTCACAAGAAGAGGAAGAGGTACTAGAGGAAGGGGCAAATGATGAAAGGAAGGCAAAGGGAGATCAAACAACACTTCACCTTGCAATCTCTATTTTATAACCAATCACACCACAGATGAGTGCCTCAAGAACAGAAGGAATCAGAGAGGAAGATGCTTCCATAGAGGAAGCTATGTACAATCTAGACGTAGGTTGAACAATCGAGGGAGCAATAACCATCACAACTACAACCAAGTCTATAACAAGAACTATCAAGGAGGCTTTCGAAGTGGAAGAGATTATTTAACACCTACACAAAAGACCAAGAAGACTCTCTAACGATCACGAACATGACATCCATGCAAGGTAAAGATGATGAGCATCTTTTCTATATTGATTCTTGTTGTTCCAATCATGTGGCTAGAAATGTAGCATTGTTATCTGATCTTGAAGAACCTAAAAGGAAGCATGAAGTGCAAACAGGTGATGACACTAGACACTCTGTTATGAACTTTGGAAATGTCAAGTCTTGTGACGGTAACATGAACTTTTTAAGTGAGGTTTTATATGGGCCAATTATAACAAAATACCTAATCAATGCTGGGTAGATTCTTGAGAAAGGCTTACAAGTTAGATTCACACAACATGGAGCATATGTGGAAGACTCTCAAAAAGGCTTCAAGAGGACTCCAAAAGGTGAGAAACCTAGTAGACTCTTTACATTTGAGGTTGAAGATACAAGAAACATTGCACTCTTCAATTACAAAGATCTAACCTTATCTGAACTAGAGATATGACACAAAAGGCTAGGTCATATAGATGAAGGAACAATAAAACAAATATGCAGGGATCATAGTGTGTCTGAACCTCCAAATGTGTCTAAGCAACACATGAGTTACAAATGTGGAGCATGCAAATTTGGCCAATCTCACAGGCAACCATTCAACGGAAAATGATACATGTATGAATACTACTTGGAGCTTGTGCAAACAGATGTATGGGCTCCTAGGAGAGATCCATCAATCTCAGGGTCAAGGTAATATATTTCATTCATAGATGATTACAGTAGATGGATAATTCTTTACTTCAGGAATCATAAAGATGAAGTCTTCACTTATTTCAAAAACTATTTGGCATCCATTGAAAATCAAATAGGTAGAAGTTTGAAGAGGATCAGATTTGATGGAATTGGTGAGTATTTTTCATATGAATTTGACTCATTCTTATAGGAAAGATGTATAAAGAGATAGATCATAACAAGATAAACTCCTGAACAAAATGGAGTCTTAGAAGAGGAGGAATAGATTGATAGTATAGGCTGCAAGATCAATGTTGAATGCAAAGAAACTACCAAATTACATATGGGCAGAGGCTATCTCCATAGCCACATACTTGATAAATATGATCCCATCAAACTCCTTGGATGGAATGACACCTTATGAGGCATGGAATTGTAAGAGACCCTCATTGGACCATTGTAAAATATTTGGGTGCATTTCTTATGGCGAAACGTGTATGTTCATTGGTTATGACCAAAACTAGAAGGGATATAGGTTGTACAATCCCATTAATAACAGATTTACAGTTAGTAGGGATTTGGTTTTTGCTGAACATAAGTCATGGGTTGAAGATGATTGCAAGAAAAGCAAGCTATCTTATGACTTGGAAAGTTATTTCCTAACTCTGACTCAAGAAGAACCACAAATATCTCAAGATGTCAACTCAGAAGATGAAGATTAGATCGACCTCGCTTGGACGTCAAAGGGCAACACAAACTTCAAACAATTGGAAGACATTCTAGAGTCATCCGATCAAGCACTCAAAAGATCTCAAAGGGAGAGTAGAAAACCAATAAGGTATGGCTATGACACATCACTGGTTATGAAGAATTTTGTATACATGACTAGAGATTGTATGAGTGAAGAGCCTTCTTCATTTAAAAAAGGGAATAAGAAGAAAGAATTGAGAGAAGCCATGCAGGAAGAAATTGAAGCACTTCAGGGGACCAGCACTTGGGACTTGGTTCCTAATTAAGAAACCAAGCATGAAGGTAATAGGATCCAGGTGGATATATAAAATCAAGAAGAATTCAAATGTTCCTATAAACAAGTATAAAGCAAGGCTAGTAGCAAAGGGATTTTCTCAAACGCATGGGGTGGATTATGAGGAGACCTTCTCATCTCTGGCTAAGATGGCAAGAATCAGGGTCTTAGTACGTATTGCTACTTCAAAGAATTGGAACTTGTATCAGTTAGATGTTAAAAATGCATTCTTAAGTGGAGGGATCTCAGAAGAAGTTTACATGGCTCAACCACAATGGTATGGAGAAAAGGAAAAATCAAAGTATGTATGCAAACTAAGGAAAGAACTCTATGGTTTAAAGCAAGCTCCTAGAGCTTGTAACCATAGGCTTGTAACATATTTATAGGATCAAGGATTTGTTGCTAGAAAAATAGATTCTTCTTTGTTCATAAAGAATACTAACTAAGAGGTTATTTTCTTATGACATTATCATTACTAAAAATGATGCCAATGGCTTCAAGGAAATCAAATCTCGGTCGATGGAGGAGTTTAAGATCAGTAACCTTGGTTTGATAACATACCTTCTTGGATCAAAACTTGTATATACAGATTCAGGTGACTTTACTACTCAAATGAAGTACATTCATGATATGTTGGTGTATTTCAAGATGCAGAACACTAAAATTGTAGGTACACCCATGGACCTCAATCACAAACGTAGTTCTCATGAGGGAGAACTCCCTAAAGATATTAGAGATTATCAATAGCTTGTTGGGAGTCTCCATTATTCAACCATATCAAGAGTGGACATATGTTTTGGAGTAAGTACATTAAGCCAATTCATGCACACACCAAGAAAGCCTCACTTGGAAGCTTCGAATAGGATCTTAAAATATTTAAAGGGTACCATAAATGAAGAGTTGTTTTATCCGTTCACTTCTCATTTGGATATGAAGATGTATTTTGATGCCGATTGGATTGGCTCCAAGGATGATAGGAGGAGCACTTCTGGCTAGTTATCTTTTGCAGGACCAAAGTTAATATCATGGTCATCAAAGAAACAACCAACTGTAGCATTGTCATCAACAAAAGCAGAATATAGAGGCTTAGAAAATGCAACACAAGAGGCTATTTGGCTCAAACATGTTAGCCTTGCTAGGCCTTGAGGGGGATCTATTGGTGCAAATGAGTCCAAGCCATACATACTTGGACAATTAGCGTGTATAGTCACATATGACTATTCCCTTGCAAAGTCCATTACTTTTTTATCCTTGTAAAAGTGCATATGATAATTGCACTAAACTCACGTGGACTTAGGAGGAATCAAATCATGAATTCATGATGGATAATAGATGAGAGAAAAAATCCTAAATTCTAGGACTAACATTATGTTGAGAATTTGAATTTGAAGTCAAAGCTTGCCTCCGACTTCAACTATAAAAGTGGTCAAAAACTTGCATGGATATTAGCCCGATTAGTGAGATAAATTGAGAAGTATTTTGTGATTAGTGAGCTTACTCTATAGCCAATTCACTAGCCTTACATTGTGCAACTATACATTGCTAATGTAACTGTATCTATATGTGATTCAATACATACACATGGAGCATATCTCTAGTTCACTTCTCTGCTATGATCATCTTAGAATAGTGAACTTCTCTGAGCCAATTCTCAGTGCATAGATGATCATTCCATATGCTTTAACATGCTATGGATTCAAAAAACTTTGTATTTCATATTTAGAAAGTTTCATTATCATAAATTTTCTCAATCTTGAGATATCTTCATATTTTAGCTCACTAGATTGCATACTATAGCACCCTGAAAATGTCGAGATAGTCCTTCAACTTGCTAAGCATCATTTGAGTGTAAAGTTGATCTTTTTTATTTAAATATCTCATAATTTTCAGGTATTTAAGTTAATTAGATACTCCCAAATGGAATTTATGTAATGGCTAGTTGGTGGACAGTACTCTTCATTTTATTGAACATGTGTAGAGACCAAAATAGCCAGTCTAAGCTCTTGGTTGAACTTTCTATTCATCTGTTTTGATCCATCCATTAAAGTACCATGCTCCAAAGAACATTGGTAATTATTTGTGATCATTAGGAAGCTCAAGGGGTTCACTACACTCTCCACAACGTGTTCTTGGTTGGTGAGAAGCAGCAGTTTGCAACACCACTTAATCTCTGGAATGTATCCACCATCTCCTCCAACAATGATCACATGGTATTCAAGTGTCCTTAGAAGAAGAAGCAAGTTGGAATCAGGACTTCTACAATCATAATCCAAAATCAAAAGGAAAAGAGTACTTCCAATCATGACAATGATGCCCTTGATTCAGTACCTCCATATACTACAAACCCTTTCTAGTTTCATCATGTATATCCATCATCATCATGTTCCAATACAAGATATCAAGAACTCTACAAAGATAAAGAGCTATGAAGACTCAAGTATTAGAAGATCTCACCATCACACAACCACTTCTCATGGAACTCCTTGCTTGAGGGGGAGGTGATGTCATGGACAAAGGAAAGCATCCTAAACCTTAGATTCCATGTGACTTTACATATCTCATGGTTGGTCCACATTTTTGGAGAGAATAATGCTTCCATAGCATTTCTAACGTGCCAAAACCCCAAGATCAACTATCGATTTGTTGAGTTTTGACACCCGAAAGTCTTGTTTCTAGTTGACGACATCATTGATGATATCATCAACTTGTAACCACACTTGAACCATCCTTGGAAAAGGATATAAGGAGGATTTGGCCACCTACATACTTAGTCTTGCCAATGCTAGCCTTGGGAGCTCAAGGATGCATGATGACAAAGTAAGTACTCTCGAAGCTCCACTTTGAGTTCTAGTCTTGTCCTTGTTCTAGTCTTCTCTACTCTATTATCTTGGACATCATATTGTGTCCTATTGTAATCTCGTAGTACGAGAACTTGTACATTTAATTCTTGTACCTAGTTCATCTCCCCGAAGGTAGTTGATGTAATCTTGATATCTTGTTTCATACTTAGGATCCCGGTTTGTGGGATCTCTTGTATCATCTCTGGTTGAGTTATCCATACCAGTCAATCTCGAGTTGTGGGAACTTCTTGTATCAGCTACATTATCTTGTATTTTTCCCCTACGTGGGTGATCTTGTAATCAGAAGTATAATTTCAAAATCTTATCTAGTCTAGTCACAAGGCATAATCTAGTGCTCCCCTAACACATTGAGGGCAATGAAGAGGCTTAGTGGGCATGAATGTTGGAAAGAAACCAAAGCAAATGATGATCCTTACATCTCTAAAATGTAGCTATCTTCAAGAGTAAAAGTCATGATCAAATCATCTATGAAATGTTTTCTATAAATTCATCAAGGAAATGTACGACACACTTTTTGCAAAGTTAAACTCTCCTATAACCGAAGACTTACTACTTTCGATCGTTCTAACTTTAAAAGTCATCTTTGTAGTTCTTTATTGAACTCTATCAAGTAGCATATAGCCAAAAGGACTCAAACTTTAGTTGCTTGAGAGCTCTTCCGCTCAAGGAGTAGAGGCTCAAACTGAAGTTTCAGACTTGTATCATATGAACAAAATACTCTAACCTAAGCTGATTGGGAGCTCTTCCATTGGATGAGAGGAGTTTCAAACTTGAAAACCAGCCTCATACAATATAATGAAGAAGAACCAAACTTAAGTTTATTGTAAGGCTCCAACTTAGTATCAAGCCTCTATGGTTTTGGGTGTTCGAGCTTTGTAGCATATGGCCAAATGCAAGAGAACAAGGATTACGACCACCACATGCTTGAGAGATGACTCTCCTCCCAACCTTATGCCTGTATATATAGCTGCTTGAACTAATGAGGACCACAAATGTACTAGAGTCCACAAGTGCATGTGCAATCTCCTCCACTCCTTTCATATCCACCACTAGAGTCTATAAGACTCTGGAGTGATCTCGACCACTACTTTAGTACCTTCCACTAGAGTCCACTAGTGGTTGTTGTACTGACCTCTTGAGTTAAGTCCACTGGACTCAAGTTAACTCACGTTAACTTGAGTTAGAAGGCTCTACAGCTCTTTGGGCAAAACTCTCTCCCCATGCTCCCCATGGGAGTTGAACCCAAGACCTCCTCCTTCGCAACCATGAGACTTAGCCACTAGGCTAAGTGGATTACTTGAACATGAGAGCACATGAACTTATCCTTGAGTCTATTCTTGAGATCTTTGGTCCTACAGACAAGTGACCAAACGGTATCCGATTTCAGATCTGTCTAAAGCAGTCGGATCCCTAGACCATAGACTTACTTTATTACATTCTTCCCCCATTGGGAAAGATTTTCGTCCTCGAAAATAAAGCTATATATAGTAACTATAGGCAACCCCCGAGCCTCATGTTCTAAACTGGAAGAACATGGTCATGTTCTAGAACTGGAAGAACATGTCTCATCTCTGTGGTGGCATCCCTGCCCAAATGATTCAAAACACTATCTAGTTTTGCACTTTGATAAATAGGACAAAGTACAAACTAGTGAAGAATAATGAGGGTGGATCTAAAAACATCCCTGGCCAATTCATAGTTTCTAGATGTGCGATCTAGGCACAAACATATGAACTAGGTGGATTCAAATTTCTAGGCATAACTGGTGCATAGCTACGTTCAAGATAGAAAATGCAAATTTTGTAGGTACAAAAAGGGAATTGAACCACGAACGCAGTGCTCATCAAGGAGAGCTGCTTGAAGACATTACAAGTTATCAAAGACTTGTTGCGAGTCTCAATTATGCAACCCTGACAAGAATAGACATATGCTATTGAGTAGTACATTTAGTCAATTCATGCATGCACCAAGAAAACCTCACATGGCAGCTGCCAAAAGGATTTTAAGGCACTTGAAGGGTACCATAAATGACGGGATATTCTATGCATTCACATTTGACTTGGATATCGAGCTATATTCTGATGCAGATTGGGTTGGTTCAAAAGATGATAGGAGGAGCACCTCTGGCTACTTATCTTTTGCATGATCCAATTTGATTTTATGGTCATCAAGGGAACAACCAATTGTGGCACTATCATCACCTAAAGTTGAATACACAGGCATAGCAAATGCAACACAAGAAGCAATGTGGTTAAAATAACTCTACTCATATTTGGGGTAGCAAATATACATTCCAATGATTTTTTGAGCTAACACTAGATCACTTGATTTGGCTCCTAATCATGTATATCATGCAAGGACTAAGCACATTGAAGTGCATTATCATTATGTGAGAGAGGCTATTTATCAAGGACATACGATTGTCCTATGTATCAACCAACTTGCAATGTGTAGATATGCTAACCAAATCTTGGGATGAGACTAAACTAGAAAGGTTCAAGATGATGATTGGATTGCAGAAGATTAAAAAAAGTTGAAGCCCAAGCATATTAGGCTTGAGGGGGAGCTGTCTGTGCAATTATGCCAAGCCAAAATGCTTGATCATTTATCCTAAGGCTCATATGTACATTCATGTATTAGCACATGAATGATCTCTTGTAAAGATTGATTTTTCACCACTTGTAGACATGCCCATATGGAAGCACTTCAATCACGAGTTATTAGGAGAATCTTTTCACAAATTATTGGAGAAGGAAGATCCAAAAATTCTAGAGATACTTTTGGTAGAAGTTGCAATTTCAAAACTCAAAAAGGATCTTAAACTTTAGCTATAAAAGAGGACCTTGAAAGTCGCATTGTAGCAGCCCTAATTGAAGAGATATTAAATTTGGGTTTTTAAGGGATTTTAAGTTGCTATTGAGCTCACAAGATCGCTCTATCATTGCCCTCACATTTTGAAATCATTCATTGCCAATGTCAATCTAATCTATGTGCATTAATACATATAGTTTTCTCACTCAGAACAGTGAACTTCTCGGACTTCTTTCTCAGTGTATTCTCGATCATTTGATGTGATTTAAGTTAGTATAGATTTAGTGGACTTTCTATGATCTTTTTACAAGTTTGATAATTATTACCTTAGGCAATCACGAGTTATGAGTTTGATAGTGCTCACTAGTCTACATACTACTAGTACCCAAAAATGTCACGATTTACCTCCAACTTGCTATGCATCATTCTGTGAGCATGTTCCATTGTTTCAAATGAATTTAATTGCATAATTTAGCTATCCAAGGTACTTAGATATGCCCAAAAGTATTTTATTCAAGTTTTAGCAAAGAGGGAGTAATACTCATTTCTTTGAGCATGTCTCATGACCAAAATAGCAAGTTTTGGTTCATAGTTGAAACTCCCACTGATCTATTTTGATCCAATGATTTGAGGATCATATTCCAAAGTACATTGGTGATTATTTGTGCTTCCTAAAAGCACAAGAGTTCTACTTTGCACTCATCAACTCAAGTTTGGCTGGTGTGAAGCAGGAAATCGTAGCACCATCTCATCTCTAGAAGGTGTCCACCATCTCCTCCAACACCAACTACATCCTATTACATGAGCAAGATACATATGGATGACTAAGGATAAGACTTTAAGTGATGATTGCTCAGATGAAAGTGATGATTGTTCATCTAGTGGAAAGAATGATGATAGCATAACCAATAGTAGTTTAGGAATCAATTTTGAGTTAGTCTTAGAAGTCTCTCGAGAGGACATTTGTATAGATGAAGTGTCC
>MU261627.1:55000-92500 GCA_020310875.1 Ceratopteris richardii
TGTTTCCTCATTTTATGTTGGAAGTAATAGTGTTTTTCCATTTTTATGTATGTGAAAGACATTTTGTAGTGATAATGTCTACCAAGTTTTATGTTGGTAGGTTTCCCTGGACTCAATTCGGCTCTCAAATGCTAAAACTTAACAATTATTGTATCTTTACTTTTGCAGGCTCCCTTGGACTTGGATCATACATTCTTGCCAACCCTCTTGAGCCAACTTGATTGTCTTCCTTCCAGGTATCTGTTAGCATCTCTTTTCCACTCACACTCTTAAATGCTAAAGCTTTAACATTACTATTTCTTTAGTTTGGGATGTTTTCAAAGGACTTGCATCATACACTCTAGCCAACCCTCTTGAGGTAGCGTTCCTCTTGTCTCTTCCAAGTATCTATCCGCATCTCTTTATTTTAGCAAGTTTTGGAGGACTCACATCATATACTCAGACCATGCACTTCATCTTCAATGTTTTAAGGAGGCATGCTAGACTTGAATGTAGGCGATGTAGTGGATTTGTAGGACGGAGGAGGTCTTGGTGAAAAGCTGCATTGTGAGTACGGATCCTACCAATAGAGTACATGGGATGCCTATGTTGGCTAGGCATGTTAGCGTCAGTGTTGTTCAGTACTTGAATGGGACAATGCATATCCCATATGCTCCACCACACGAGCTATAGCTATGCACATTGGCATATGTCGTGGGATCTATCATAGCATGGCCACGGGTTGCATTGGTGGTATGCCCATCATGTTTTCTATATGCATGTACCATAGCACGTACTATATGATCCATGATATTGATTATTTTTTCTATTTTGTAGCTTGAAAATATTGTGCCTTCTCGCTTGCATTCAAGATCCCACTCCCCAATGCATTATAGGAGCTCCTTTTGAAGTTCACAAAGCAACAAGTACTCTCTCATGACTAAAGATGATTTTGAGGTGGAGGCCACAAGGCATGGCTTTGAGAGGAAAAAGAAGGGAAAAAGGTCGGAGAAAACCTTAGATGGATGCTTCAACTATTTTGGTTTACAGAACGAGATTTTAAAAGCATACATGCCCTTGGAGATTGTGCAAGAGGAAGAGACCGAGATAATTTTGAATTTCGACATCATACATAGCTTGAGCCTGATGACCATATCAATAGGTGGACACATGATATGCTACAGACCACAGAGTCAACAACACCAATGTCACACAAACATCAGAGAAAACCCCACAAGAGATGCCAATCGCAACACCAATCACCATGCCAATTGAAATGTCTCTAGAGATGCCACACCATGAGTAAGTAAAGCGACTTGTGTTATCTCTGCATGTTGAATTCGGACTCACTTATATGCAAACTAGCAAACTAGACCCTTTTTTTTGACATGTGAGCACTTTGTATTATGATATAGATAACGTGGTGCCCCTGTGTCAAATTGTAGAGGAAAGGGAGTCATTGCTTGCATGCATCAATTAATTTTTTTTACTTTCATGATGACATTCTTACTAATCAAGGAGTGAGTGTGTGGAGAGTAAGAATGTTGTGATCAGCCAACTTTACAAGGAATTCCCAAATCTTGAGGGCTACCATTTCACGCTGTCGGGAAGAAGGAGGTCGGGCAGGAAGCCGGCGCTGAGGTTGGATCAGGCCCCTCTGGTGCGCGCTGTTCTTGCTGTCCTGCGAGCGGCGTCTGCGCGCTTGGTGCCTCGCCTAAACTCTCTGGAGCGTGTGCGATCCTCGTAGGGCCCCCGCCTCTCGGAAGTGACAAGACAAATGTGCTTGCGTACGCGTGAGACCGTAGGTGTCGAGAAAGAGACAATCGGATACCGTAGTAATACACGGGATGCAGACAAAGGTCAATGATGCGATCAAAAGTAACGGCGGTCGACCAATAAAATCTGAATGATACAGTGATGCCCGCTACAGTGCGGGTCCGCGATACAAAAATCCGCTACAGTGCGGAACAGGTGAATACAAATAAATGCTGCCACTATAGTGCGGATCGGTTGGATATGATATGCCTCTCGCTATAGTGCAAAAAGGCACCCAGGGTCTTTGGCTTCGGTCTACGCGGATGGGTCTTTTCTTCGAAACTTCGGTCTTCTCTTTTCTTCAAGTATCTTCAGCAAATGATTTTCTGCACTTCATAAATTGCAATAGCCTCCAATCACGTAGTAACCTAAAAGTGAAGATTCACCAAGAAGTTCGACGAGGAGCAATAATGGAATAAAAACATTATTTCGAAACTCATAAACAAAATACTCACAAAAAAAACCTCCCCTCTAAAATTCACTACATAAATGACACATTCGGCACCCATGCCTCACGTTCTCATTTTATCTTATACTCATTTCATTAGATGGTTCCATGGACCTATGGATGAATTTTAAATTTTGTTTCGTAGGCTATTGATATCTGTTCCCTTTCATTAAACAAAATTGGTGATAAATTTTTGTAGAAACAAGGTATAGCAAACGAGAAATCATATCATGGCATAAGTCATGTGGTTACTGTGTGGCGCCAATTGCAAAATTATTCTGCAAACGCGAAATTCCTCTTTCATAAATTCTTGAATGGATTAACGCCATGATATAAACACGTGATCTGCGTATTACTTAACCTCTCCAAAATTTACTCGCCAAAATGACGCACAGGGTTCTTCAAACCTGGACTCTATAGTGCATCACTTTTTAAATCTGAATTCCCAATTAACATGTGGCGTGCTCATCTCTCAGGCTCTCTCTCTCTCCACGCTGTCTATAGCCGACTAAGCCGACTTCTTCCTTTCTCTCTGTCTCTCTCTCTCCGTATATCCCTGTGGGTGTGTCCACTCTGAACTTGCCAGGTGATTCTTTCTCTCTCTCTCTCTCCTCACCATATCCTATATGCGCGATTCTCTTTCTCTCTCTCTCTCTTGCCGACTTCACCACCATTTCTCTCCAACGTGTCAGCAGCTCATGTTTACAATCTCCTTGTTGCGACGTTGGTGACTTGGTTGAGTCGGTCCTATCTCTCTCCTCATCATAGCGCCATCGGAGCCACACACCTCTCTTACGAGGTAAGCCCCGTCCGGATCTGGCCCGACTGAGTCTCTGTCTCTCCGAATTCTGCTGTGCCGCCCAACGTTTGCTCATCTCTCTCCGTCTTTCTCCACAATACTCCTCCACGTCAGTTAACCGCCTGTCTCAGCAAAACCCAATTGTCTCTCCGTCATTCGCGCCGCCAACGAGTTATGGAGCTCACCACTACGTATCTCTCTATGTCCTCTCGACTCTTCACGTCGATGCGCAGCGCGAAAATCATATGGTGCCGAGTCTCCCAACCACCGCTCAATTCTGCTGCCATCGGCCAACCTTCGATTCGTATGCTGCACCGACCAACTCTTTGGGTGAAGCTCTGTCCAGGTGCGCACAGGCCCGCACATGTGCTCTCTCTATCTATCTATCTCAGCTGTAGCATATCCCTATGATGTGCCACTCCCGGCCGTCGCTTCTCCCTGTGATCCGTCACGCGATCTAGTTTTCTCTCTCTACCACATAGGCTCTATCCAGCGTGCCTCTGTAGCAGCGTCAACGACATACTAGAAACTCTCTCTGGATTCTCTCTCCCCCATGTTAGTTCTCTGCCACCGGCCAGACAAGCAGGGCCATCTGGTTTCTCTCCTCTTCTGACCTTTCTCGCGCACGCAATAGTCCTACCATGCTCTCCGTCAGCCAACGTCGCCATGTCGGATCCCTGATCTCTCTCTCTATCCTACTGTGTCCTTATCAGATGCAGACAAATCTCTGAGCTAATCGCGAAACACCCCTCTCTCTCTCTCCGACACTGATTCCTCCGTCTTTATTGCATGCAGCCAGACTCGCGCACGCACCGCCTTTGGGCCCTCTCTCTCTCTCTCTCTCTTCTTCGAGGAGACTTCATCATCGCTTCGCTCTACGTGGCGCTACAACGACAGCCAACATCTCCTCCTCCGTCGACTACCGGAGCGTGCATCTCTCCACTTTTGCGAAAAATCTCCATCCGTGAATGTCTCTCTGTCCGTCGGGGCACTGCGTACGAAATTGACCTCCTATGCTGTCTACGTGGCCATATAGCCAGCCAACAGCGCCGCCATCAGCAATTCAGGGCCTCTCTCTATCGTGCGCACACGCTAGGAAACTCATACGACTCTCTCTCCTCTCTCTCCGACTCAGCCACCATGGCGTAAGCAGTCGGCCAACAACATATCGAAAAATAGAACATCAAACAACATGTTCATGCCAGAGGGAAAACCTAAATCAGAATCGATAAATATCTATGCTTGTTTAGGTTTGCAGAAGCTAGGAATGGAAAGAGGTTTATTGAGACATTCTCTCTCTCATGTGCCTAAGAGCTCCATAGCCTCTCCCTCTCTCAGCATGGTAATGAAGCGTGTGAGCAAAAATATGAAAAACATGAATGAATAGAAATAGACAAAGAGCATACCTGAAAGTGAAGATTCACCAAGAAGTTCAACGGGGAGAAATAAAAGATGTCTGGACACCTATTTATAGGTTTCCCCATCTCTTAGACTTCTCTAGAATCTTCTAACCTCCTTATCTAAATTTCTATTTCCGGAACCTCTTGCATGTTCATTTACTAATTTTGGAAAATCACATCACTTATTTCTATTTTCTTATTTTTCTCCTTTTTTATTTTAGTTTTGGTTTCACACTCTGTATATACAAATTAATTAATCTAAAGGTTTGACCTAGGATAAACACCGATTTCAAGGGTCCGACCTAGGGTTTTTGGTCGGAAAAATGAGGGGTTTGGTCACAATTATCTCAAGCTGGCCAGTTTATGGATTTATTTATAGTTTCGCCTTAAACTCCAAGGGTTTCCAAGGGTTCAAGTTCATTTTTTATGGGGTAAACCCTCATTTTGAATCAATTTCCAAGATCAAACTTAAGAGTTTTATGGGTCTAAAATCATTTATTTATACGCATGATTCTAACATGCATCTCTAACATGGTTTCTTATCACACTCGCAATCAAATCAGTCAAATCATGCACAAAATATAGCCTCTTCAATCAAAACATCACACAAACTCATGAAACAATGAACTTTTGAAAAAAACCATGCACACTCCCTACGGGATTTCATCCCGACATTCGCCCCCGCTAAACCTGCACATCGTCCCGATGGGCCAATCTACAAAATCCAATAGGAGCATATCAGAGTTCTTTTTAAACTCTTTTTACTTTTTATCTTTTTCTTCTCAAAATCAGAGCGTGACTTCATGCAATACATGCAATTTTTATAAAGATTAGTATAAATTTTTGAAAATTATGCAGATTCAAGCTTTACAAACATCATACTATGTTTCTGCGTCTGTAATCTGACAAGTAGTCACATGAAGAAATCGTTGGCTTTCTAGATCTTTTGTTTGTTCAACTAGTTCAAATCCAACTGCTCATTCTAAGTACTAGCAGATACATATGTTTCTGCTAACTCAGTTTGTAGAATATACCTCAATTCCCACTATTTATCTCCTACAATCCAACTCCCCATTAGATCTGTTTCTCTTTCTTTTTCTTTTTCATTTTATTTTTCTTTTTCTCTTCATCTCAGCTCAGCATTTATTCTTTTTATCTTTCATTTTCACAAATCGGCCTATGTCAAAATCGAGTGCGACTCATGGACTTGTCCACCGGGCCAAGTTTATCCCACCTGTCTGCCGATCCGACATAGCGCACGACATACACAATGTCAGTCCTACATGAAATCGATGTCAGCTCGTGGCTCTGACCACCTTGCTAGAGTGACTCCACCTTCCTATCGACCCATGCAGGCGCATGACAACAAATAGGTCAAGCCTACGACGAAACTAGCTACGGCTCGTGGCCAAGATCGCCCGACCAAGATGGTTCCACCCGGCTACTAGCCCATCGCAGCGCAAAAACAACATGCATATACATATAAGCTGGCTTCAGTATGAATGTTTTTCTCTATATCATGATCCATATGGAGGTAAGATCTCACATGAAACAAATAGTAAGACCCAAAGAATCTCACTCACTAAGTGTTCAAATCAATCAGCATCTACATGCATGCGGTCTAAGCATGCCATCACATCCCCAATCTTTCACTCCCAAAAGTCTCTAGTCCACTAACTGATTCCATTCATATAATTTCCTAGTCATTCATGCTTCATGCAAAACCCATAATAGATATTTGTTATCTTCATTCTACATGATTTTCATAAATCCATACATATCTTTATCATACACACAAATGCAATGCATATGCTATATCAGGAAGAAAACAAAATTTCAAATCAGAAACGTTTCACCTGTTCATTTTGCTTCATCTTCATCATTGATTGATCCAGTTTTTCTCCAACTCCATGGTCTATCATTCTTCATCAGCATCAGCATCAATATCATCAGCATCCTCCAAAAGTTTCTCCTCAATCTCATAGTCCGCTTCATTTCTTTTCTTGAATACTTTTATCCTCTTTCCTGCAATCAAAGATCTCAAAGGAGCACTGTCTAACTCGCGAAGCGCATACGTACCATTTTCAAACACAGACGTCACCGCATACGGCCCAAACCATCTTTTGGTCAATTTCTTGCATCATACTGAGTATCGAATGTACTCTCGTACACCAACACCCAATCATCTACCTCGATTCTACGTGGTCTAAGCCGATGAGTTTTGTCAAAATAGATCTTGTTCTTTAATCTTGACTACTTTAACTTTTGGACTGCTTCTTTCAACTTTTCATTTCCTTGTTCTAACTGCTTTATTCTTAATGATAAAAGTTCTTCTCTTGTCATACCATCATTCCATGGGAGCGTCAACCATGTCACTATCTGAGTCTGGATGGGGAAGACTGGCTTTTGACAATACATCAATTCAGCAGGCATGAAATCTGTGGACCGAGTATAAGTCATCCTATCAGCCCATAACGCGAATGGAAGAAATCTAGGCCACTGCTTGATGTCATCGCTGCAAGCCTTAGAGATCGCCTTCACAATGGAAGGGTGACCTCTCTCGATCTTTCCATTTGCTTCTGGGTTATAGGCAGTGGTGAGAGACAATCGAATTCCATGACGATCAAATAACTCTTTTGCCTCTCTCGCATCCAACTCTCCCCTGTCCGCAACTACTTTCTCAACGTAACCAAATCTTGAGATCACTTCTTCTAAAAGGAATTTGCATACATTATAAGTAGTCTTCGTACGAAGAGCTCGACCTTCCACATGGTTGGTCAAGTCCTCTCTGGCAAGCACAATGTATCTCATCTTATCTATCCCTTTGGGCATGGTTACAAGGTCGACTACCCACTTGTAATGGATACAACGAGGGTAGGTCGGATGTAATGGGTCTCTATGTCTAACTGATGAATGCACCTGGCATGTAGCACAAGTGTCTACAAAACCTCTCACACTTACATAAATCCCTCGCCACCAGTAGGCTTCCCTAATCTTCTCATATGTAGCATAGAATCCTTTATGACCTGCCCATAAGGTCTCATGTATCTCTCTCATCACCTTGCTCTGAATTTTCTCGAACTCAGTACTCTCTGTGGACTCTTTACCTTGCCCTTAGCATGTCGCCAAATAAGCCCGTCCTTCAAGAAAAAGTTGTAAGACTTTTTCTTGATGGATCTATACTTATTTGTGGACCAACCTAGGGAAGGTTTCAGAGTACTCAGATATCTTCCTATATCTCTCCACCTGCCATCATACTCACTCTCTCGGAACTGCTCGTATACATATACTAATGGATCATATCTCATCATATATGTATCTCTCTCTACCTCATCATCATCATCAGACTCATCATCAAATTTTGCCCTTGAAAGCATATCGGCCACTATATTCAACTTCCCTGCTATGTGTACAAATGCAGGATTTATAAACTTTATATAAGAGATCCATCTAAGCATAGCAATGTCCGGAGATGAACAATTTGCAATCATGCCAATCAGTGGAAGACAGTCGGTCTCAACTATCACATTTGCCTCAATGAAATACTCTTTATCGCTCTTTAAAGCAGTCACCAATCCCCATAGCTCTCTCTTTATCTGCGGATATTTTCTTTGAGTGTCATGCACAATCTTAGCACCAAAGTGCAGTGCATATCTCTGCCCCTCATTGTCATCTTGCCCTATGACCCAGCCTATACCAATAGGACTGGTATCAACTGTCAAAATGATAGGTCTTTGACCTGAATAGTCAACACACTTCAGAATCGGAGCTTCAATTAGCAATTTCTTCAGTCTACGCATAGCTCTCGATCGTTTCTCTGTCCATGCAAACTTCTTTCTCTTTCTCAGAAGGTCATATAAGGGATTCGCAACGTGAGCAAAGTGAGGAATTGATATCACATAGAATACACAGGCTCCTAGAAATCTTCTCACTTCACTGACATTACGAAACACCTCAGAGATCCTGCTAATGGCCTCAACTTTCTGCGGGTATGGCTTGCGGCCATAATGTCCACACAGATGTCCTACAATGAGGACCTCATCAACGCAAAAACAGATTTCTACAAAGAAAGTGTAAGCCCCACATCTTCAAATCTCTCAAAGATCTTCTCACAGTTAGCAATATGATCACTCACAAACTTTCTGCATCCTGAAGCATCTAAACTCACATCTTTCACTCTTTCCTCACATCCCTTTATCGGAACATCATCAATGAATGGCATAGTCATAGATGGTATAAAGTCTCGTAAAACCAGGTTCATGGCATTCATCATGTGAGCGACAAAATTCGTCGCTCCCTGCGGCAAAGTACACATGCGTACAAGGCCCAGTGGAGTCCTCATGGTCGTGATATCTCTGCTCTCCATAGCCAACTGAAACTGGTCATAACCTGAATACAGATCGCCCATAGAGTAGATGGAATGCCCAGCAAATGCCTCAGCAAACTCATCAACTATAGGTCCTGTCCCTACATTTCTAATTGTGACTTTATTTACAGGCTGCAGATCCTGGATGAAACGAAGCTTCCCATTTTTCTTAGGCACTGTAAACCACCTATTCGAATATGGAGTCGACGAGGGTTCCAATATCCGCATGGAAATCTTTTCCTTTAGCAGCCTCATCAGCTCAAGCAAATGAGCCTTTGGGACTGGTATAGGTCGGATATTCCATGGTATATGTGGAACTGTAAATATGATCATGGGAGGTACTTGTTTTGGGTCTGCACACCCTATCTCATGTGGAAAAAGTGCAAATGCTTTTTCGTGTTTCTTGATGACCTCAATGAACTTCTCTTTCTCTTCTTGTCTCAAGAATGGTTTTTCTCCAAACTTAATCTCTTTAACAGTCTCATTAGTAAAATGATGCCCTATGAGCTTCGTGTCTACATTTACAACATGCTCTCTCTTGAACTTATCGATCATTTCATACTCTTGGATAGAACTGAGCATAATGATTTCTGATTTCTCATTTCTCTCAAATGCTTGCTCAAGCTCTTCCAGAGTAGTCAAACTCCTCTCCAACTGGATCACATCCTCAATTTTCTCATCAGGTAATATGATTCCTAAATATTTATAGTATCTCTCATTAACTTTTCTAAACTTGTTTGAAACATTCTCTTTCTTTAAGCACAATAACTTAAATACAGATGAGTAAATGGAAAAACTCTCAAAACTATGTACAGAGTCTTGCGAGACATCAAACCAATCCCCACTGTTGTCTCGCTCAACAGTGGATCCTTATAGAAATTTTGCTCAGCAGACGCTCCATACTCTCCAACAGGCATACACTCATCATGGTCATGGGAGTTAATAGGTTTCTTCCTTATATTCTTTCTATTCCTAGAGTGATTTGGACACACAATCATCACTTGTAGACAATGAAGGCCAGATCTAGAACGGATTCGTGCATAAGCAGATCCATCATCCATGGCCTTAGTCTCCATTCTCACCTCAGCTATAAAGGGCTGCCCAAGGATAGCCTCATATGAACATTGGTCCTCGACGAAGAAGTGAAATTCCTCAGAAATCCCTCCTATGGTCACAGGCACAAATGCACATGTCCCAAGTAGTGCTCCTAAGCCATTATCTGCAGTCCTCATCCTCCATCCGTAATCTTTATCTATCGGCCATCTAAACTTATCATAAAGCTTCTTGGAGATCACATTTATTTCAGACCCTGAGTCAATCAAGGCCAGAGCAAAACATGATTCTTCATTGCTCCCTAACTTCACCTTCATCTCAGGTGTTCCTCTTGCCCAAAAAGTCTTTGTAAACTCACTTTCTGTCTTTCTCATTTCATCATCAGGTATGATAGGACCTAGAGAATTCTTATGGCACCTAGCAATTGCATCATCATCGTCATCAGAAGAGTCACTCAATGTAACTGCTTCATTTGTCACTTGGATATCTTCAGGTGCTTCTTCCATCTCTACATCTTCAGGTAATGGAAACCTCTTTCTCTTGATCAACTTTATGAAAATGTCCTTGAACTCAAGCTTCGCTATGGAGAAGACCTGCTCTAAGGACATGGTCACCTGACTCTTCAACAGAATGTCATTTAATATCTCTCTTGCGTCATTTTTCTTTTCTAACTTAGAAATTAATACAACGTTTGGAGTTCTCTTCTTTTTCTTCTTCTTTTCTTTGTCAGCCTCTTGAATACTTTCTTGAATTTCATCTGTCTTTTGAACAAGTTCTGATTCTTTCTCTTTCTCTTTAGCCGGTTCTTGAATCTTAGTTGGCCCAGCCGGCCTCTTTCCCTCCTTTATTTCCTTCTTCTTTGTTTCTTCCTTTGAAACAACAGGCTCTTTGAATTGTACTTTCTTTTCAAGCTCTTTAGCCTTCTCTTCAGCCTCTTGGCTTTGCTTTCTGGTCACTCTTCTTTCTGGCTCAGTCTCTTCCTGGCTCTCATCCCTCTTCCTCTTTTCTTCTACATTTGCTATATGTGAATAGACCGAGGATTCATCAACAGGAGCCTTCCAGGAAGTCTTCTGCATAATCGCATCCCTAGCCCTCACCAAAGCCTCTATCGAATAGTTTCTTTGAGGTCGATGTCAAGACAGATTTTCATCTTCTTCCTCTACTGGCTCTAACCGTGCGGCTGATGTACTCGCATTATTGCCAGATAGATCCTCATAAAATTTCTTCATTCCCCCCTTTTCCCAATTCACAGGTAGAGGAAGGCGGGTCCTGAAGTCACACAACTTCTTGTCAATATCTATTACTAGTTGATGCTCTTTTGCTATCTTAAGCTCTTCACAAGCATATGAAAAAAGTTCTTGTGCCTCGCACCATACGCACCTCTTTGCCCCTCCAAACCCACCAATCGCTCGTCTCTGAAAAGGTCCATTGTTTCTTTGGAATGTGGGTTGCACTGGTGGTGTAGGTATCTGTTGGGCAATAGGCTGCACTAGAGGTGCAGGCTGAGGCATCACATAGCCTTGCATATTTGGAATGGGCGAAGTGCCTCTCTGTAATGTATCTGCATAACTCGTACTCGCCTGAGGAGGAGTGGGATCCTGGTATCCCATATAAACTTTATTGTGAATAGTCGCCCTTTCTTTTGACATAGACGCTTGCATTGTAATAAGATTCTCTATTTGTCGACTGAGAATCTCAACCTGTAGCTCCATCAGTGATCGCAAAGTGGATGCAACATTAGCAAAAGCTGACATTGCAGACACGTTCGGAATTGCTGGAAGTGGAGCCTCCCTAGGCGGTTGTGGAGCTACCACTGTAGGTCTATCATATAACACCGCTTGGCATTGCCTCATTTGGGCAACCGCTTCCACTTCTCTCCTCACTAGAGCCCAATCTTCAGTCAATCCAAATCTCTTGCCAAGCTCTTCTATCCTCCTCTCAACCTCAGTCCTATCTTCAGGACTTAAGATCCTGAGGATAGAGATAACTAGATCAGGCTTTAATGCATCTAAATCGGCCTCTGGAAGTTGGTCATGTCTTCTCAAGAACTCATTTAAGAGATGAGTGAGGGATGCAGTGGGCTTCGGAGAGCTTATCCACCGCAAGAATCCTTCTCTACTGTGTTGGGAAAAATCTTCTAGATAAAACAGCTTATGTAATTCTTTTCTGAATTCGGCCCAAGGCTTTGCTATATGTGCAGTAATAGAGGCTAAAATAGATCCTGATACTACCCGTGTGAAGTAATGTGCAAACACATCCTTGGGTAGACCATAAATCTGCGCTTGTTCCTCAAAAACATCGAGATATTCGGTCACGTTCAAGCCTCTAAACTTCCCTTTTTCTCTCAATACCGCTTGAACTACGCGATCCCCCTGCTTCTCTATTACCAACTCCTTGAATATATCCTCCATCTCTCTTCTCTGTTCTGTCCTAGATCCTTGCACAAGGTCGAGTGTAAGTGGCTCAATTATCTCTCTCAACTTAGAGTAGAGATCAGAGAAGAGGCTCGATGGGTCACGAGCCAGGAGGTAAAAGTCAGTCTAAAGCTCTCTTATCTGCCTAGGCCAAAATTTGATCTATCTCTTCTCTCTTCAATTCCCAAGATTTCAATGTATTTTCCTCCTTTTTGTGATAAGTTTTCTAATGTTCTGTCTAAGCTATGAAATCAGATAATCCCTAGTCTAAGCGGGAAAAAAAGTGCTCACACGTATGGACTAAACTAATGCAAAGTGTGGATGCTCAAACTCAAGCAGCAAGACAATCTTTCTGTTTCAAAGTGTGTGTGAGGCAATGCAAAAATCAAATAACTTGAAATGCTAGTACCTAGAGTCTCTGTCAGATGCCGAGGTTCTTGTCTATCTTCTCAAGGAGTGGGTGATGCGTCGAGTATCGGGTTCCAGTGTCGGGAAGAAGGAGGTCGGGCAAGAAGCCGGTGCTGGGATTGGATCAGGCCCCTCTGGTGCGCGCCGTTCCCGCTGTCCTGCGAGCGGCGTCTACGCGCTAGGCGCCTCGCCTAAACTCTCTGGAGCATGTGCGATCCTCGTAGGGCCCCCGCCTCTTGAAAGTTACGAGACGAATATGCGTGCATACGCGTGAGACCGTAGGCGTCGAGAAAGAGACAATCGGATATCGTAGTAATACATGGGATGCAGACGAAGCTCAATGATGTGATCAAAAGTAACGGCGATCGACCAATAAAATCTGAATGATACAGTGATGCCCGCTACAGTGCGGGTCCGCGATACAAAAATCCGCTACAGTGCGGAACAGGTAAATACAAATAAATGCCGCCGCTACAGTGTGGATTGGCTGGATATGATATGCCTCTCGCTACAATGCAAAAAGGCACCCAGGGTCTTCGGCTTCAGTCTTCGCGGATGGGTCTTTTCTTTCAAACTTCGGTCTTCTCTTTTCTTCAAGTATCTTCAGCAAATGATTTTCTTCACTTCATAAATTGCAATAGCCTCCAATCACGCAGTAACCTGAAAGTGAAGATTCACCAAAAAGTTCGACGGGGAGAAATAATGGAATAAAAACATTATTTCAAAACTCATAAACAAAATACTCACAAAAAAAACCTCCCCTCTAAAATTCACTACATAAAGGACACATTCGGGACCCATGCCTCACGTTCTCATTTTATCTTATACTCATTTCATTAGATGGTTCCATGGACCTATGGATGAAGTTTAAATTTTGTTTCGTAGGCTATTGATATTATCTGTTCCCTTTCATTATCATCTTTCATCGTATGCCAAGCTACGTGGTTAGCCCTAACAAAATTGGTGATAATTTTTTGTAGAAACAAGGTATAGCAAAGGAGAAATCATATCATGGCATAAGTCATGTGGTTACTGTGTGGCGCCAATTGCAAAATTATTCTGCAAACGCGAAATGCCCCTTTCATAAATTCTTGAATGGATTAACGCCATGATATAAACCAGTACATCTATTGATGACATAGAACATATTGGATGAATTTAAGATGTCATTTCTGTTGTTGCAGGCAACAATATTCTGAAATGTACGTGATTGAAGAATTGTCATTTGGAACGTGATCTGCGTATTACTTAACCTCTCCAAAATTTACTCGCCAAAATGACGCACAGGGTTCTTCAAACCTGGACTCTATAGTGCATCACTTTTTAAATCTGAATTCACAATTAACATGTGGCGTGCTCATCTCTCAGGCTCTCTCTCTCCACGCTATCTATAGCCGACTTCTTCCTTTCTCTGTGTCTCTCTCTCTCTCTCCGTATATTCCTGTGGGTGTGTCCACTCTCAACTTGCCAGGTGATTCTTTCTCTCTCTCTCTCATCACCATATCCGATATGCGCGATTCTATTTCTCTCTCTCTCTTGCCGACTTCACCACCATTTCTCTCCAACGTGTCAGCAGCTCATATCTACAATCTCTCTCCCTGTTGCGACGTTGGTGACTTGGTTGAGTCGATCCTATCTCTCTCCTCATCATAGCGCCATCAGAGCCACACACCTCTCTGACCAGGTAAGCCCCGTCCGAATCTGGCCCGACTGAGTCTCTTATAGGGGCACATGTATAGTATGGCGACCCGAAATCCGTGTGGACTGTGCACTTTTTGCCAGCTTGTCGTTTGACATGGAACTCTTTAATCCTACGTGTAAGGTCAGCCGTCGGGTCCGACGGGCTAAAAAAATTTGGCATATATATGTAAACGTCTCTTTTCGCATATATCTGTAAACGGAACTTTTCGCATATAAGTGACTTTTCACGTTAAAAAAATTGGTTATTCAATGCGCATATATATGTATGCGTGACTGCCCAGTCATATGACGATGTCACCATAATGATATCATATATACGTGACTGTCCAGTTTTATGATAATCATATTTACGGGAAAACAAAGGTTGTGCAGAGCATAGGCTTTTGTCCTACTGATTTTCATTCCATTGTGCCAAAAACTATATCGATCTATTCCATTGTGGAAAAAACTATATGGATCTGTATATTTTTCATGAAACTACCGATTTGTACATTGATTTCCATCGCAGTGTGGGAAAAATTATCGATCTTTATACTATGTGGTCATTTTTCTTTAATGAAATTAAATATAAAAATGAGATTAAAACGTAAGTACTGGAGGATAAATCATTCGAGAATTTACATTATTCTTAACTTCAAATAACATTGTTTATAAGTATCTAAAAATTTTGAAGGTTAGACTTATAAACTCAAAGCTCAAAATTCACAGTTTACTGAGAAATGTGAAGTGAAGATACTTCATGTGGCTTTAATTATGATCGTCGGAAGTCAAATGACCGTCCTACATGTGCCCATAACTACGACGACCGGAGGTCACCGGACCTAACTTACATGTGCCCCTAATGCTATGTTGGGTCACCCAAAAAGTGTAATCCGGTCACCCAACAAAATATGCATGTGCCCTTCTGTCTCTCCGAATTCTGCTGTGCCACCCAACGTTTGCTCATCTCTCTCTGTCTCTCTTCACAATACTCCTCCACGTCAGTTAACCGCCTGTCTCAGCAAAACCCAATTGTCTCTCCGTCATTCGCGTCGCCAACGAGTTCTGCAGCTCACCACTATGTATGTCTCTCTGTCCTCTCGACTCTTCACGTGGATGCGCAAAGCCAAAATCATATGGTGTCGAGTCTACCGACCACCTCTCAATTCTGCTGCCATCGGCCAACCTTCGATTCGTATGTTGCACCGACCAACTCTGCGGGTGAAGCTCTGTCTAGGTGCGCACAGGCCTGCACATGTGCGCCTCGACCTGCCCACTTGGCTCTCTCTATCTATCTCAGTTGTAGCCTATCCCTATGATGTGCCACTCCCGGCCGTCGCTTCTCCCTGTGATCCGTCACGTGATCTAGTTTTCTCTCTCTACCACATAGGCTCTATCCAGCGTACCTCTATAGCAGCGTCAACGACATACTAGAAACTCTCTCTGGATTCTCTCTCCTCCATGTTAGTTCTCTGCCACCGGCCGAACAAGGAGGGCCATCTGGCTTCTCTCCTCTTCTGACCTTTCTCGCGCACGCAATAGTCCTACCATGATCTCCGTCAGCCAACGTGGCCATGTCGGATCCCTGATCTCTCTCTCTATCCTACTGTGTCCTTATCAGATGCGGACAAATCTCTGAGCTAATCCTGAAACACCCCTCTCTCTCTCTCCGACACTAATTCCTCCGTCTTTATTGCATGCAGCCAGATAGGGAGGGCACATGCATGTTTTTTAAGGTGGCCGGATTACACTTTTTGGGTGGCCGATCGGAGCGTTTGGGGCACATGTAGAATAGATTCATTGAACTCCGATCACCAGAATAATGGGCACATGCATTTAGATCACCTGATTTTCGACGACCAGAATTAGGGGCACGTGTTGCTTTCATTTGTGTTTTTTCGTAAAACTTCATAGTTAATTTCGTTGATTATTGTTGAGCATGTGATGAGAAGTAGGAATTTGAAAGTGTGGCAACATAAGGGTTAGACAATGCTTGACCAACTGTGTACAAAATTAAAATATACATTGGTAGGTTGTAGTAAACCTAAGATGAAAATTTGAACAAAGGGCTTAATATCCTCTTTATAGCTCATTAATAAGTGGCACAATTGATAACGTAATGTCTGTAATTGATCGACGAAAAATTCTGTAATGCAATGTATAATCGAATGTATTATGTTATACATACATACATATGAAAAACAATTTGATGAAAGAAAATGTTTGTAAACAGACATTGGTAGCTGGCGCAAAGCTTAAACGTTGGCAACAAAACGTATACATATTAAAATATGGATTTCGAGGTGTAAGTAAAAACCAACGTAGATGTAGCATCTTGTTGTGCATGTTTCCATGTTATGCTAGAATTTTTACTTGTACTAGAGCTATGAAAAGAGCCTGCCAAAAATTCCAGTGCTATCAAAAGCAAGAAAGCTCTACAAAACTGCAATTTGTACATTGTTGGAAACCTCAACACTTTTAGGATACTGAAAAATTAGTGCAAGAGCTTCTAGTGTTATTTAGAGCTAGAAACTCTCTATTAAATTGTAATTTACACAGCGCTGAAACCTTCATCACTGAAAGGAAAGCACTACAAAAATTTTGTTGAAAGTTGTGGTGTTATATAGTGGTGATGGCTCTCAGGAAAACTGGTATTTATAGAGCACTGCAAGTTTTTGTGCAAAAATAAAATGCCGAAAACATTCTTGCTAAAAGTTTGAGTTCTACACAATGCTGCAAACACTCTTGTCTTTTCCCAAAAAATACAACACTAGAAATTTTAGCAAAAATCTAGCACTGGAAACTCCAACATGTGCTGGTCATTAGTGCACGAGCTTCTAACAGTTGTACTAGTACCCTAAGCATTGCAACTTTCTAGGTTACGAAGTTGCTTTTAAATGAAGCAAATTTTAGCGGTATTTGTTGCCCGTATATGCTCGAATTTACAGCGTTAAGAAATTCATAACCAGCAAAATTTCTTGCGCAAATTATGCAACTAGAAGTCCTAGAACTTCTTGGGCTATTTTTATAGCCCTTTAGTGGTGATTTTACCACGACTTTCAATTTTGTTTAATTCACAAAACTAGGAAAGGCTAATATAAGTGCTCATATCTGTCGTATGTGTTGTAATGTGATCAAATCTTGACATATTGCAGTAATTCCATTGACCATACCGACCTTATACCTCCATCCATAATACCTTCTACTAACATTTGATGGGAGGCATAAGACTTTCGGAGAGAGTTGAAACCAGAGCGAATACTTTTAGTCGTGATTCCAAATATGAGGTGCTGGAATGCTATTCAAGCTGCCCCTTCTTCATGATACATATTTGAAGTGGGGTGATGAGCCAAAGTGTTCGGCGGAGAAGCTGTGGAAGAGGAACATCAACCGAATGATGTTACAAATAGCCAACCATTGGTGCACTTATTGCAAGCCGAAATGCTTGATCTTTTATCCTAAGGATCATATGTACATTCATGTATTAACACATGGATGATCTCTTGTAAGATTGATTTTTTACTGCTGGTAAAAGTGCACATATGGAATCACTTCAATTGCAAGTCTTTAGGAGAATCATTTCCCAAATAATTGATGATATAGATGGAGATTGAATATCTTGAATTCTAGAGACACTTTTGGTAGACGTTCGAATTCCAAAATTCAAAAACGAGCTCCAACTTTGGCTATAAATGAGGACTTCAAAAGTTGCATTGTAGAAGCCCGAATTGAAGAGATATTCAGAGGGATTTAATTTTGATATTGAGCTCACACCATATCTCTATCATTTCCCTCAAATTGTGCAATCATTCATTACCAATGTCAATGTAACCTATCTACCTTAATACATACAATTTTCTCACATCTCATATCTTCTACTTTGTCATGTACCACTCAAATAGTGAACTTCTCTCACTTGTTTCTTAGTGTTTACTTAATCATTTGATGTGATTTAAGTTGATATAGACTTGATGGACTGTCTATTTTGTTGGTATAAAGTTTCATAATTATTACCTTAACCAATCTTGAGTTATGAGCTAAGCAATGTTCGCTAGTCTCCATATTACTAGTATTGAAAAATGTTGACATTTACCTCTAACTATCTAAGCATCATTCCCTGAGCATGATCCCTTACTTCAAGTCACATTACTTGCAAACACTAGCTATCAAAGTTAGTTAAATATGCCAAAAAGTACTTTATTCAATTGTTAGCAGAGAGGGAGTACTATTCATTTCGTTGAGCAAGTGTAGTGACCAAAACAACAAGTTTTGGTTCATAGTTGAAACTCCCACTCATCTCTTTCGATCCAATGATTTGAGGATCATACTTGTCACATAATCCTAGTAGGAGATGGTTGAACCATGCCTTAAGAGAGAGGATTAGGAAGTAATCCTCAACCATGGCTTTTGGGGCAAGTGGTTAGCCCATCGCACTCCTAACCAGGAGGTTGTGAGTTCAATTCCCAACATTGGTATCAGAGCCTAGTTGAGAAATTGGGCGAGACGGAGGTTCGCGCCTCATTCGTGGGCACTTGGAAAAAGCGCTTATCCGTGGTGAGTGTGAAACTGGCCTTGGATGAAAGCGCATGGGCATTTGGGCACCCACGGAGGGTGGGATAGGTCCAAATTTGGTCCATGTGCTGGAGTTTGAGGTTGGTGGAAGCACTCATGCATGGAAAGTGGGTCCAAGAAGGGTCCATAAGTGAGCATTGAGGACAATGCTCAGTCTAAGGGGGAAGGAATGTCACATAATCCTAGTAGGAGATGGTTGAACCATGCCTTAAGAGAGAGGATTAGGAAGTAATCCTCAACCATGGCTTTTGGGGCAAGTGGTTAGCCCATCGCACTCCTAACCAGGAGGTTGTGAGTTCAATTCCCAACATTGGTATCAGAGCAACATTGATGGAAGAATGCTTTTGGGCACCCCAAAAATCACATTTTTACACTTTTTCCAGCCCCTCCAACAGTCCACTAGTTTTACATGTCCCACTTGGAATGGCCATATCTTGGGCTAGGAAACTCCAAATTGGACGTGCTATGGCTCGTTTCGAAGAGCACAAGATCTACTTTCATTTTATGAAAAGAAATTTTTGAAAGTAAAAATTTTTGCAGGTCTGAACAGCTCTGCAAAATCTGAACAGTTTTTTGCGACTACCTTCCGGGAGCCATATCTTTCAAACCGGGAAGGCGATTTGAGTAATTTCACTTCGACCTATTTGCACATGCTTTATATTTCAGTTTATGAGCATTTGCAGGTCCTAAAGTGGTTTTTGCAGGTCTAAAGAAGGATTACTAATGCATTTTTGAGCTAAATTTGCATTATTTTTGTAATCACCTGACCATGCTTTATGTTTTGAGGAGTGCTCCGATATTTTCGGACACTTCAAAGTGTATGTTAGGACCTGAGGAGGAAGGTGCAGAGGTCTCGAAGCTTGTCGAGAGCGATTGGATGCATGCAATTCCAAAATTAGACTACTCAGGGACGTATATTTTATGCTTTCTGGCATTTTATTTATGTTATGGCATGTTCTGTATCTACATGCATGAATGGGATTGCATACATCGAATGTTGATCATTGTTTAAGCTCTTAAAAGTATGGATCAACATGCAGGAAGTATACTTTTGATTGTTTGCAGGAAAGAAGATTACAGAAACCATATGGCTATGCAACACCGGGAATGGTTGCTAGCAAATACTCTTGTGTTTTTGCAGGTCATGGAATCCATATATAAGTTTATGGCGTGCATGCCATGGGCCTGTCAAGCCCTATGTTTTTGGGTGGCCTGAGTGCCACTGAGCTATGGTTTAAATTTTTTTGGAATTCCATTTCCTGGGGAAATGCTGTCGAAATTTTTCCTACCGCATGGCGTTATATACGCACTTGCATTTAGGTAGGAATGTTATGGCATCGTAGCATGCCCTTTCTGCAAACATCAATAAGTTTTAGGCATGCTTATAAGCATGTATTTGATGGACTTAGGACCATCAGAGTATTATATATAAGGCAACTTCGATAGTAGCAGGATCCCTATATATAATCCTTATGGATTTAGACCATAGGATTGCTAACGGAAGGAGCTACACCTTCACCATTAGTAATGTGCACAAGCAATCCTATAGGTTCAGGAAGTTGCATTCAGGCTCGGGAGATGCATTTAGGATAATCTCCAAGGTAGTGAAGATTTATTTATCTTCACAAAAGTCTCACAGTAGAATTAGGAGACTATGGGGTATCATGATGAATACCCAAAGAGTGACTAGTTTCACTCATGCACATCACTTGACCAAGTAGTGAAGCATTTTTGCTACACTACTAAGGAAACCAAATGGATGGGATCATAAAGATGGGTTTCATGAGATAGCATCGACGGATGCTTATGTGATTCGAGTGATGGTTAGGAAGGTCATAGGCATGGCACTAGCTCTATGGTATAGAGCATAGATCCTTTACTCAGGAATAATTGGGGTACCCAATACATATATATGTATATCAGGATCTACAGAGAGGTACTTAGACTCAGTCTTTGTACCTAGGAACAAGTTGGTTTGGAACAGAAAGGGATATCCATTGTCACATTGTTGACTAGAACCAAACTAACTAGTTCAAGGACATGGGACTCATTTCAGTCCACTGATATGATTCTAGGATATGGGATTCATTAGAGTCCACCTGCATATTCCATTACATATGTATGGAATAGATATTCGGTTTAGTGTAGGTATGACACCGTGAATTGGAAGAAGTTTTCACTGGTATGGGACGGTGGAAACGACTTCCCTTTGAGCACTCTTCTTCTATGGCCAGGGAGAAAAGGACTCATCATTCATGGCGTCATGTCTCACTAGATCAGAGGAGAGCTCTTAGTAGACATCTCCTTAGGATTGGAAGTTATCTTCCACAGTATGGGAAGATTTATTCTTCTAGTAGAGAATGTGGTAGGTGATTTTATCACCATGGATATCACATACTCATGTTGTGCTTTCAGGAAGGATAATTCCATCAGTTTGATTGGATCGTATAGATCCATGCATAGAGTATGGTTAGCATAGATAGCTCTTTAGTATGGATACACATATGTTTACGGTATCATATCACATCATTGCTGACCATTTTAGTAGAGGGCTTTGGCCCTTATTAGGAATTTATTTTCTCCGCTCTTCACTACATACACCTTCCTTATTTAGGGGAGATTTGTTCTCCATCTTCATAAGAATATGTGTAATGAGGGATTATGCATTAGTTATGGAAGAGAGGACTAAATAAATTCATGAGTTTCTCTTTTAAGAAAAGGAGAAAGTGGGTATCAGCTCAGAGATCGATGATAGATCTCACTTTAGTTCAGTGGTCTCACTTTAGCTCCTATTCTTTGAGAGAGAGAAAAAAGGAAAAGGAAAACAGGATTTCTTCATAGGAGAACAGTACAGTATGTTTTCCTTTAGACAGAAGAGGTGTATGGAAAACATCTCTTAGTCTTTATTTCAGACGGAATACATTTACTCTACTTTTCAATGTAATTTTCCTTCATATGGGAGTCTCTTTCTCCACTAGTTTTGAAGGAAAAGTATGGAGAACTTATGTGCATGTTCTCACCTATGGATGAGTAGAGAAACTGGATTCAACAGAATCTCTTTCAAAGGGAAAGGGAAAGTGGAATAGTTTCCACTGCTAGAGCTCTTTTCCTTGGAAGAGATTACAGAGATACACATGGAGAGAGTTTCACTTTCTCATTTAGATTGTCTAGATAGGAGTGGCACTCTTCTATTAAAGACAAGAGGGAGATCAGTTAATCATGATGGTTAGATTGAGTCTCACATGGAGACTCTAGAGAGAAGTAGTTATGTTTATTTCCAGTGATGGTCCTTGACTAGATGAGATGATCTAGTTATTGACATTAGTGAGACTGGAAGTAGAGATATGACTCTTCTCTTTATACTTTCTAGGAGATAGAGATACATCTAACCTATTATGGTACCAAACTCTTAGTTGGTGTTACATCATGAGTATGATGAGTAAACATCAGTTAGGAGGATGGGTACTTAGGGATTATCTGAATCTCAAAGGGAATGCTTTTTGCATTCATATGGCAAACTACGGGGAAGAGAATATTTGAGAGTTTGCACTAGTGCATATAGATGCTCTTCCAATAGAACTTAGTCCAAAATGTAAAGGATGACAAACCACAGACTTCTTGGTAGGTGAAATGTAGAGATTGCATTGTACTACCGTGAGTTAGATGATGGATTTGCATAGTTCACAAGGTAGTTTAGACAAAACTACTACTTGTGATTACACTCAAGGTTAGGAAGACCTAGAGTGGTATGAGGGCAATCTATCATTTAGTCTTAGATGGGTTTGGAGTCACTTGTTATGGGACTTTGTTCTATACTTCAAAGGATTTCATGGTTTATTATCTCCACTATGATACGGTCAAGCTTATAAGTTTGGCACTTTACACTTTCTTTTCATATTATTACTCCATAGAGGATACATCATATGGACTTAGGTCATTTGGATGATGTAGTATGTTATGGGAGTGATAGTATGGAGGTGAACTGTACATGGGAGATAGTAGGCACCACTCAGACGGTTTCCCATCCTTGAGATGATCTCATATGAGACTTCTTAAGGGGAAGGATACGGGGAAACAACACACAGAGATGACCATGTACATAGAGTGCATGGGGTTCAGGGGAGTCCGAGCACTTTCTTCTACCATTATGGACATTTCATTTACATTTTCGAGGACAAAAATGCTTTCAAGGGGAAGGAAATGTCATATTACGGATGCACACTCTTGAGTGAGGTGGCAAGAATGCCACATGGCATCACTAAGGGCATTATGCCCATTTGGTAGAAGGGGGAGAGAGCAATCTCTTTGAGTAGAGAGATTATGAGTATTACACTTAGTGTTTTGCAAGGCTCTCTCACTATCTCTCAAAGAGGACACAAGTAGAGGCTCGGCGGCTGGGAGGAGAACCGAAGATGATCTCTGTGTGTGTCGGCTGCGCATGGCTATGTCGGGATAGCAAAAGGAATGTATCAATACTCCAAAGTAATTGAGTGATTCTTTGTGCTGCCTGGAAATCTCAAGAGGTCAACTGTGCACTAAACTCAGTTTTGACTGATGTGATGTAGGAATTCGCAACAGCGTCTCATCTCTAGAGGGTGTCTACCATCTCCTCCAACAGGGGTATCAGAGCAACATCAAGGTAAAATCTCATCTCTAGAAGGTGTCTACCATCTCCTCCAACAGGGGTATCAGAGCAACATCAAGGTAAAATGGGAGAAGGATTTCCATCAATCATTGACAAATTGGATAGGGGAAACTATCCAGCTTGGTCCCTAAGGATGAAGCCTTACCTCCAGGAAGACGCATGTATGGATACATATCTAGAGATGAAGAAATGTCAACTCTTAGAAGCAAACATCAACCTACAAGAGAAGAGCAAGAGAGACTAGCTGCATGGTGAGCAAAGGATGTTCTAGCGAGGTCTTATATACTCAACAAAATATCTAATTTCTTGTTAACACATAATAGGAATAGCAAGACTTCCAAAGATACTTGGGAAGTATTATCTTCATACTTCTCATCAAGTACAAGGGCTAGGAAGAGCCATCTTTGGATGGAGTTCACAACCTTTGAATGTAGCTGATCAACGAGGGAGTATTGGAGAAGAAATAGAAGAGGGGTAGATAGTAAGGTATATCATAAATTGCATCAAGGTTGATTACAAATGGGAGTCCTTTACCATTGTAATGCACCTGTATATGGACATGTAGATACCTGACCTCAATACATTGATGGGGCAACTCTTCACACATGAGACAAAGCTCAACAAGAAAGGAGATACCTCTAGGGGTAATCAATCTTTTGACCTTTACATTGATAAAAATAAGAGTAAAGATACAGGCACAAGTAAGAAGAATGAAGAAGAGGCAAGTACCTCTCAAGTGAACTTCAGAGATAGAGGAAGGGTCTGAGGAGCAAAACAAGGAAGGGGAGATCATACAACTCTTCACCTTGAAACATTTGTGGCTTGAAGAATCATACCATGGATGAGTGCTTCAAAAACACAAACAATTAGAGATGAAAAGGCTTCCATAGAGGAGGCTATGGACAATCAAAAGGCAAGTTCAATAAAGGAGCAAACAACTACCATCACAATTACAACCAAGGCTACAACAACAACTATCAAGGAGGCTTCAGGGGAAGAAGAGACTATCACAACTATAGAGATGATCAAGAGGTTTCTCCATTACTCATGAATATGACAACCAATGAAGGTAAAGATGATGATTATCTATTCTATATTGATTCTGGTTGTTTGAATAATGTAGCAGACAATGTAGCATTTTTATGATCTTAAAGAGCCCAAAGGAAAGCATGGAGTCTAGACAGGTGATGACACTAGGTACTCTATAAAAAAGGTCGGAAATGTTAAAGCATTTGATGGTATCATGAATCATTTAAGTAGGGTATTGTGTATGCCAATAATAACCAAAAACCTAATTAGCGTTGGATAGATTGTTGAGAAGGGTTTAGAGGTTAGATTCACAAGGCATGGAGCATATATGGAGGACCTTTTGCAAGGCTTTAAGAGGATTGCAAAATGTGAGGAATCTGGTAGAGTTTTTATATTTGATGTTGAAGATACTAGGAATACTGCTCTCTTCAACTACAAGACCCACATTTATCTGAATTGGAGATATGGCATAAGAGACTAGATCATATAAGTGAAAGGAGATTGAAGCAAATATGAAGGGATCAGAGTGTGCTTGGCATTCCAAATGTGTCGAAGAAAAACATGATTTACAAATGTGGAGCATGCCAATTTGGCAAATCACATAGGCAACCATTCAACAAAAGAGGATACATGTATGAAGACTACTTGGAGCTTGTGCACATAGATGTGTGGGTTCCTTGAAGACAACCATTATTCTCACGGTCCAAGTATTATGTTTCATTGATAGATGACTATAGTAGATGGACAATATTTTACTTTATGAAGCATAAAGATGAAGTCTTCACTTGTTTCAGGAAGTATTTGGCATTTGTTGAGAATCGAATAGGTAGAAGCTTGGAGAGGCTCAGATCTAATGGAGGTGATGAGTATTTCTCACATAATTTTGACTTCTTCTTATAGAACATAGGCATAAAGAGAGAGATTACAACAAGATACACTCCTTAACAGAATGGAGTTGTAGAGACAAGAAATAAAATAATAGTAGAGGCTGAAAGATTGATGTTGAATGAAAAAAAAACTCCCAAATTACTTTTGGGAAGAGGTTTTTTCCATAGCCACTTGCCTAATCAATAGGCTTCCATCCATGTCTTTGGATGGAATGACCCCTTATGAGGTATGGAATGGTAGGAAATCTTCTTTGGATCATTGTAAGATCTTTGAGTGCATTTCTTATGCACACATACCCTCAGGGAAATCTTGATCCAATAGTTGAAAGATACATCTTCATTGGCTATGAACAAAATTATAATCCCAGGAACAAACAAATTATAGTTAGTAGGGATGTGGTATTTGATGAAAATAACTCTTGCTTTAAGGATGATTACAGGAAAGTAAAGCTACCCTATGATTTGGAAAATGATTTTCCAAATCTCACCAAAGAAGAATCACATACATGAGAGGATGTCAACTCAAAAGTAGAGAAGCTATGGAGGAAGAAATTGAATCACTTCAAGAGAATAGCACTTGGGATTTGGTTCCCAAAAAACCATTCATGAAGGTAAAAGAATCCAAGTGGATTTACAAAGTGAAAAAGAAATAAAATAGGACAATCAACAATTATAAAGCAAAGCTACTAGCAAAGGGCTTTGCTCAAACCCATGGAGTAGATTATGAGGAGACCTTCTCACCTGTGGCCAAGATGCCAACTACCAGAGTTTCAGTAAGTATTGCTACTTCAAAGAATTGGAATTTGTACCAATTAGATGTTAAAAATGCATTCCATTATGGATGGATCATAGAAGAACTCTACATGGCTCAACCACGAGGATATGATGAAAAGTTGGTTTAAAGAAAGCTCCTAGAGCTTGGTACCATAGGCATTTCACATACTTGCAAGACCAAGGTTTTGTTGCAAGCAAGGTAGATTCTTCATTGTTCATTAAGACGACTAATTCAGAAGTTATTTATCTATGTGTTCATATGGAGGATATCACACTACAACAGATCGATGGTATATGGAGATTTTTACCAAGGAAAATGAACACGGCTTTATTTGCTACGACGCCGGTGTAAAAGTTGGTCTGCGCATTGGTACCAAAGCCTCGGTATACGCGTCGGTATATGCGTTGGTATATGCGTCCGTAATACCGACGCTCATACCGAGGCTTCTGCTAGAGATACCGTTGCCTATACCGTCGCTTGCTGGGTGTACCGACGGTTATTCCGATGACACTACTGGAAGTACCGTCGGGTATACCGACGACCATACTTGCAAAAAAAATTTTGGGCAAAATGTTTTGTCTTTTGCTACAGCAACATTACCATGATGTTGCTTAACAAAAGACAATACACTCTGCCCAAAAAAACGGAGTACATGTGATGTGTACTCTAATGACAACCGAAATATGATTTCATGAAACATAGTATTATCCGACACAAAATAGATAATCAGAATGAACAATGAACCAGGTACAAAAGAAGTTATATATTTCAATAATGAAGGATGTACAAGAGTATGGCAAACCACTATCATATATGATGCTTTTACAAAATGTGGCAAAGCAATGTATTGCCATATGGAAATCAAATACAAAATATTGGTCGTCCACTGCCATACACATGCAAAGAAGGTTCCATATCAACAGTCTTGCAACAAAGAACATTAATGAAATGAGATAAATTCACATGAAAATTACAAACAACAAGTAAAAACCAAGTTTATAAATTAATTACCTCATCGCAAATGCTCCCATGAAACTACCGCACCGCGTCCCTTCAAGTCCTGCAATAGTGCAGTGAACCCATGACTATATCCGTAAGACTCCTCCGTCCGTATTGGAGGACGACCCATTGCCAGCTCTTGAAACAGATATAAAAAGATTAGAGAAACATATATGAGAAATTTAACACAAATAAAGTCAATAAACGAAATGGTACTTACAAACTCATGATGCATCCTCTCATATCCACCGCTGCCCAAATGTGACGGTCCAATCATGTCTAGACATGTGGCTGCGGCATTTCGCTGCTGGTGATATCGATCAGGAGTCTGCTGCTGCTCGTCATGAATCATGTCCCACTCCTAAGCATCTAACCATACAGGCTTTACTAACCCTTCTCTGAATGCATCACGAGCCTCGGATCGTCGATGCAACATGATCTCACGTGCGGTATGCAAAATCCACTCTGAACTGACAATCGACTATCCATCGACTGGTCGGAACTCCTGGTAAATCTTCTGTGTGATATAATTCTTCCGATCTTTATCCTGTTCACTCCATTTCAGCATGATGGAGTGTCCAAACTGGATGGAGCAAAGCTCTCATATGCGTGCACGCATTGCTTTTCCAGCTGCATCCATCATCGGAGCTCCATCTCGGATATTATACACCTTGGAGTCATCATGGTCATGAGCACCCCAAGGTGTACGTGGTGTACTGCGTGGTGTACTGCGTGGCGTACGTACATCTGAGGTACTCGTCCTAGGAGTAGAAGCAAGCGACACAATGTCCGTCGCACTTCCTCCATAATAACCGCCTCCTCCGCCTCCAGACCTACTTGTAGATCCACTCCTAGAATCTCCTGCTCCAGAGTGTGACCTCGATCTACGTGACGGGCCAGATCCTGTATCGCGTTGAGGTGTCGAAGGCACACGTCTACTAGTAGAC
Source organism: Ceratopteris richardii (assembly GCA_020310875.1). Classification (NCBI taxonomy): domain Eukaryota; kingdom Viridiplantae; phylum Streptophyta; class Polypodiopsida; order Polypodiales; family Pteridaceae; genus Ceratopteris; species Ceratopteris richardii. The sequence goes on from MU261627.1 coordinate 83,217, forward strand.
CCAGTAGGAGATGGTTGCAAAGATGGTCGTGGTGGAGTCACAAAGCTAGGAGACATACCTCCTATGGGAGTAGCACCACCCGTAGGAGTGACACCGGCGGGAGTGACACCGGCGGGAGTGACACTGGTGGGAGTGACACCGGCGGGAGTGAGGCCAGCGAGAGTGACGGCGCCAGGAGTAAGGTCGCTAGGAGTGAGGCCGGGAGGAGTGCTACCATGAGCGATCCAATACTGTGATGCAGCCGCCGTATACGCAGGAGGGACCTGAGAGATGAACTCCAAAAACTGCTCCTCTATCATGGAATGTGGAGTGACTGGAGGACTGTCTCCCATCGTGCTCTAAGAACTCAAATAATTAGCATGCGATAAGAATAATAATATAGGTAATAAGCAAAAAAAAAAACCAAAAATTAGTACGTATAAGTGTTTTATTCAAACGTCCTCTATTCTAGCATCCTCTTGAAGATCCGATGCACCGAGAATATCTATCTCTATATTGATGGCTTCTAAATCGCTTGCTATGCTGGTTTCCTCCTGATCATCGTCTATTGCTTCATCTTCTCGAACAATGACCTCTTCTTCTCGAACAATGACCTCTTCTTCTCGAACAATGATCTCTTCCTCCTCGGCTATCCAATGAATCTCTGAGTCCACTAGAGATGGACTTTCTTCTACATCTATGTTTTCAAAAATTTGTCTACTACGTAGAGCGACTTGTAAAACAAATAGCCACTCTGGGTCTTTTGAATCTGGTATAAAAACAACCTGCTCACAGTGTTCGGGAAGTACAAATGTGTCCCTTTCATCTGTCCATAATCTTGTGGAGTCGACTTGAAGCAAACCGCTCTTATCACGTCTCACTGTTGCGTTTCTTCCAGAGGTGACTACTTTGAACCATTTCACGTCAAAAACAAAGTAATCAAACTTTCTGAAAGATAGTTTCAAAATGTCTTGAATCACACCACAATAATCTAACTCGCCTTCCAGAGCATTATCTGCTGTTGCACTCGCTCTACATTTTTGCAAAAAATTCACCATCACTCCACTATCAAAAGTAGACCTATTTTGATCGATTCGTGTGACTCAAAAGTGCCGTCCATGAGACCATAGTGCACGGTATTTAATATACTCCCAATCACAATCCTTTTGCGAGTTCTTCTTCTTCTTCAGAGATATCTTCACCCGCTGCCTTTGCTTGTGAAACCGCTGCATCTAGCCATCTGCTCGTTGGAAAAGGTGTGAGAGGTCGAAGATTTTCTGGAAGAGGCAAAAATCGAGTGGAACGATTTCTTCGAAACTGAGCTCTTTCCTTTGCGTTAGTTTCCTTGGCAAGTTCATACCTTTCTAACCACTTTTGCATAGGCTCAGAGTTAACTATGCAAAACTTCATTGCCTATTCTCTGAAAGCTGCATCCATTTTTCTTTGCAATCCTTTACCTTGTGGTTCATCGCCTACGAGACGAACATCTTCATCATCGCTCCATAAGCGAGGCATTTTGGGATCCGATATACGTAGAAACTCAGTTATGAATACAAGAGATTCTTGTACAAGCCATCCCTCTGCCATGCTACCCTCTGGATGTGCTCTCTGTCGAACAAACTCTTTTAATGTCTTCATAAAGTGCTCTAAGAAGAACATCCATCGACTATGGACAGTTCCTGCTATTGCAACTTCATCTACTACATGAACCAGTAAATGAAGTTGAATAGTGAGAATACTTGTGGGAAAGTATTTCTCTACCATACAAACAGCGGAGATTGCTTCGCCTATAACGTCTTCTCTAAATCTATTTGCTCCACACTTTGGACATACGTGGAGATGCTCATACTCATTCCGAAGGAGAATGCAATCATTCGGACAAGCATGAATTTTAGTATAATTCATTGGAATGGACTGTAAAAGTTTTTTCGCATCTCCACGTGTTGGAGGCATGTCATTGCCCTCTGGCAAAAATTGATCTTGAAGAAGCCTGCAATAAGCAATTAAAATGATATTAGTAAATGAAGTTATTATGATACAACAATGAAAGCCAATTTGTACTCCACTTACCTGAACAATTCAGTTAAACTACTATCTGACCATCCATAAATGGATTGCAAATTGAGCATCGCGAGTGAAGCACGTAGTACAGATATCTTTGCTCCATCGTAAAGTGGTAAACGAGCTAATCTTCGCATGTTTTCATATTCTTCATCAACTTGTGATCGTCGAATTTATGTTGTATCCATGAAACTCTCGACACCTTCTTCACCATCATGATCTTTGTCCATCCCATAAAATGCTTCAGGCATCTCTTCCATATGTTCATTCTGTATAATATTATTAGTGCTTGCTTGTACGTCTAAGTCCTTTTTGACTCTCTTTTGTCCACAAGAGGTTACTAGTGCAATGTCGTTTGGGTCCATCTGCTCACCTGGGGGACCATGGGAATGATAGCGTAGGTTTTCCAGTCGACTCCTATCAAAGGATCCATACTCTCTAACATGTGCAGTACAAATCCGTCGTTTCCGATAAATTTGATACTTGCACTGTGTGCAAGGACATGCCATTCTCTCTTCAGGATCCAAAGAAGCCATCTGCTACAATATGGACATTTTAGAACATTTGTTTTTTTATTAAACCTAAAAATCTAACTCTTAAAGACTTAAATCTGAAAAACTAAACCTAAATACTTAAATACCTAAAAAAACTTAATACCATAATTTTAAAACCCTAATCTATATAGCTATCCTACTTTATCTATATATTCAGATTTTTTCTTGATTGATCCTCTTAATTAAGTTATATGTATGCCTAAACCCTAAAACCCTAATTTTAAAGATCTATACCTAAATTATGTATATTTCTATACACATGTGTATATACATGTATATATGTATTATATGTGTATGTGTATGTGTGTATATATGTTATGTAGGTGTTAAAACCCTAAAACTCTAATCCAAATGACCTAGAACTAAAACATGTATATATATATATATGCATGTGTATATATATGTGTATATGTATATATATGTGAATATAGATAGGTATATTGTTAGTATATGATCAATGTCTACCCCTCATGATTGTATGCACATTTTGTAAGGCCCCCGTTATGAGGAGAAGCCAAGCGTGCATTACCCAATTGATGGGAATCCCAACTTGCATGTTGGATGAAGGTCATATTGGATCATGTAAGGTATTGTAAGGAAAGGGAGTTACCAGGGTCCCCAATTGGGGGGTCCGGGGCAGCGGGGAGCAGCCCCGGCTGGGGGTCCAAGGGGACCAGCGGGCCCCCTGGCTGAGGGGTCCTAGGGGGCCAGCGGGCCCCCTGGTGGGGGTTCGGTGGCAGCACCCCCGGCGCGACGGTAAAGGGAATATTCCATAGAATATTCCCTGTCGGAGTCAGAAATCATTTATATTTGTTAGGTCGGTTCAATCGGTCTAAGCCGTGTATGGCAATTACGCAGGCGGTGGCCGCCCATGCTCTACCGCCCATGCTCTACCGCCCATGTATTGCCTTCCATGGAAGGCCACCCATGATCCTATATATACATGACTTATGCACTACCTAAGACATCAATTTGAGCCAGCATACCTCTACCTTGTATCTCCCTATCTAGAGTTGTCTAGATCGCCATTTAAGCTCTACCTTGAGAGCCCATGGGTGGACAATGTCATCATCTTTGTACTTGCTATTAGTAGAAAATGGTTGTGATTCTCCTATATTTGGTATCTTCTCTGCTACTGCTCCTGTGTTATATTGCGTAACTATTGTCTTACATATATAAGTATGTGTGGTTGTGTATTGTATATATATTCACTCTATTTAAAATGATTAAATTTAAACCTGTTTTTATATATTTAATCATATATATTTCATTTATTTATTTAAATGACTAGTTCTTATCATATTTTATTATCTATATAAGTATCCTACCTTATATATATATTTATTTATATATTCAGATTTTTCCTTACTTAATTCTATTTTTTTATATTTAATTATAAATATTTAATTAAATTATTTAAAACACTAGTTCTTTTTATATTTATTTATGTATATAATTGTCTTATTTTATATATATATTTATTTATATATTTAGATTTTTTTCGTACGTGAACCTATTTTTATATATTTAATTTTATATATCTAATTAAATTATTTAAAACTCTAGTTCTTTTTATATTTATTTATGTATATAATTATCTTATTTTATATATATATTTATTTATATATTCAGATTTTTTTCCTTACGTAATCCTGTTTTTATATATTTAATTTTATATATCTAATTAAATTATTTAAAACACTAGTTCTTTTTAGATTTATTTATGTATATAAGTATCTTATTTTATATATATATTAATTTATATATTCAAATATATTCAAATTTTTTTTCCTTACATAATCCTATTTTTATATATTTAATTTTATATATTTACTAATATATTTTTAATTAAAACCCTAATCTTAAAATTCTAGATCTGAAATACTAAACCCTAAAACCCTAATCTTAAATATCTAGACCTAAAATATGTATATTTCTGTATACATGTGTATATACATGTATATATGTATTATATGTGCATGTGTATGTGTGCATATATGTTATGTAGGTGTTATATGGCTGAAAACCCTAATCTTAAAGATTTAAATCTAAAATATGTATATTTTTGTATGCATGTGTATCTACATGTATGTATGTATTATATGTATATGTGTGTTTGTGTATATATGTTATCTACGTATTAAAATCCTAAAATCCTAACCAGAAAGACTTAGACTTAAATCTGAAATACTAAACCCTAAAACCCTAATCTTAAATATCTAGACCTTAAATATGTATATTTCGCTATACATCTGTATATACATGTATATATGTATTATATGTGCATGTGTATGTGTGCATATATGTTAAGTAGGTGTTATAACCCTAAAACCCTAATCTTAAAGATTTAAATCTAAAATATGTATATTTTTGTATGCATGTGTATCGACATGTATGTATGTATTATATGTATATGTGTGCTTGTGTATATATGTTATCTATGTGTTAAAATCCTTAAACCCTAATCAGAAAGACTTAGACTTAAATTTGAAATACTAAACCCTAAAACCCTAATCTTAAATATCTAGACCTAAAATATGTATATTTCTGTATACATGTGTATACATGTATATATGTATTACATGTCTATGTGTATGTGTGCATATATGTTATGTAGGTGTTATATGGCTGAAAACAGTAATCTTAAAGTTTTAAATCTAAAATATGTACATTTTTGTATGCATGTGTATCTACATGTATGAATGTATTATATGTATATGTGTGTTTGTGTATATATGTTTTCTACATATTAAAATCCTAAAACCCTAATCAGAAATACTTAGACTTAAATCTGAAATACTAAACCCTAAAACCCTAATCTTAAATATCTAGACCTAAAATATGTATATTTTTGTATACATGTGTATATACATGTATATATGTATTATATGTGCATGTGTATGTGTGTATATATGTTATGTAGGTGTTAAAACCCTAAAACCCTAATCTTAAAGATTTAACCCTAAAACCCTAATCTTAAAGATTTAACCCTAAAACCCTAATCTTATTTTTATGTATTTGATGTAAAAAAAAAACTTTAAAATAAAAATAGGATTATATATGTGTATGTATGCATGTGTGTATATATGTGTGTGTATGTATGCATGTGTACATGTGTGTGTGTATGTATACATGTGTATACATGTGTGTGTATGTAGGCATGCATGTGTGTGCATGTGTGTGTACGTATATGTATGTATGCATGCATGTATGTGTATGTGTGTGTATGTGTATGCATGTGTATACATGTGTGTGTATGTATACATGCATGTGTGTATATGTGTGTATATATGTGTGTATGCATGCATGTGTGTATATGTGTGTGTATGTATGCATGCATGTGTGTATATATGCGTATATGTATGTATGTGTATATGTGTGTGTGTATGTGTATGTATGCATATGTGTATATATGTGTGTGTATGTATGTGTGTATGCATGTGTGTGTATGTATGCATGTGTGTAAATTTATGTGTGTGTGTATGCATGCATGTGTGTATATGTGTGTGTGTATGTAAACATGCATGTGTGTATAGGTGTGTGTATGTAAGCATGCATGTGTGTACATGTATGTGTGTATGTATGCATGTGTAAATTAATGTGTATCTTCCTTTCTCTTCTCTCTCTCTTTCTCTCTCTCTCTCTCTCTCTCTCTCCCTCTCTCTCTCTTTCCTTCTCTCTCTATCAATAGTGAATAAAAGAATCACTTACAAGTATGTCCCTCTTTGAATCGTTGTTGACAAAGCGTAATCTAGGTCGTCTCTCGTCCAATTCCAAACAATCGATGCCAAAGAACTTTTGCAAAATCAACGAAAAGAGAAATTAGAAACCCTAAAGCATAGAGAAACACAAATGCTAACAGCAGCACTTACAAAGATGTGAGATCTAAGCCGAGAGAGAGTGTGTGTGTGTAGAGAGAGAGATCCGTGTGTGTGTGTGTGTGAACAAGACAATGCAGGTTCGCGTGCGCAAGTTCGACAGTAGACCAACAATACTCAAACACGTGCAAAAATGTGAAGTTTTGCTCTCGGGTTCGCGGTATGTTTAAAACTCGCCGCCGGTATAGACGCCGGTATGGACGTCGGTATAAGCGTCGGTAGTTCCCAGTAAATTACCGACGCTTATACCGTTGCCTATACCGACGCTTATACCGGCGGCTGTGGGCCACACCGACGATCCTTTTAAAACGGTCATACCAACGATCACTTGACCGTCGGTATCTTTTAGTGAGATTTTTCGAGGGCTATACCAACGCCGGCTATGACCGTCGGTATATGCAGCGTCGGTATGCCCCTCATATGTTGTAGTGTCATTATTATAGGGAATGATGCCAACATATGGCATCAAGAAGATCAAAGCTCAAATGAAGGAAGAGTTCAAGATCAGTGTTCTTGTATTGCTTACACATTTTCTTGGCTTAGAGATAGTGATATAGATTCTTGTGTTTCCATTACTCAAAGGAAGTACACCCATGATACGCTAGCTACGTTCAAGATAGAAAATGCAAATTTTGTAGGTACAAAAAGGGAATTGAACAACGAACGCAGTGCTCATGAAGGAGAGCTGCTTGAAGACATTACAAGTTATCAAAGACTTGTTGCGAGTCTCACTTATGCAACCCTGACAAGAATAGACATATGCTATTGAGTAGTACATTTAGTCAATTCATGCATGCACCAAGAAAACCTCACATGGCAGCTGCCAAAAGGATTTTAAGGCACTTGAAGGGTACCATAAATGACGGGATATTCTATGCATTCACATTTGACTTGGATATCGAGCTATATTCTGATGCAGATTGGGTTGGTTCAAAAGATGATAGGAGGAGCACCTCTGGGTACTTATCTTTTGCATGATCCAATTTGATTTTATGGTCATCAAGGGAACAACCAATTGTGGCACTATCATCACCTAAAGTTGAATACACAGGCATAGCAAATGCAACACAAGAAGCAATGTGGTTAAAATAACTCTACTCATATTTGGGGTGGCAAATATACATTCCAATGATTTTTTGAGCTAACACTAGCTCACTTGATTTGGCTCCTAATCATGTATATCATGCAAGGACTAAGCACATTGAAGTGCATTATCATTATGTGAGAGAGGCTATTTATCAAGGACATACGATTGTCCTATGTATCAACCAACTTGCAATGTGTAGATATGCTAACCAAATCTTGGGATGAGACTAAACTAGAAAGGTTCAAGATGATGATTGGATTGCAGAAGATTAAAAAAAGTTGAAGCCCAAGCATATTAGGCTTGAGGGGGAGCTGTCTGTGCAATTATGCCAAGCCAAAATGCTTGATCATTTATCCTAAGGCTCATATGTACATTCATGTATTAGCACATGAATGATCTCTTGTAAAGATTGATTTTTCACCACTTGTAGACATGCCCATATGGAAGCACTTCAATCACGAGTTATTAGGAGAATCTTTTCACAAATTATTGGAGAAGGAAGATCCAAAAATTCTAGAGATACTTTTGGTAGAAGTTGCAATTTCAAAACTCAAAAAGGATCTTAAACTTTAGATATAAAAGAGGACCTTGAAAGTCGCATTGTAGCAGCCCTAATTGAAGAGATATTAAATTCGGGTTTTTAAGGGATTTTAAGTTGCTATTGAGCTCACAAGATCGCTCTATCATTGCACTCACATTTTGAAATCATTCATTGCCAATGTCAATCTAATCTATGTGCATTAATACATATAGTTTTCTCACTCAGAACAGTGAACTTCTCGGACTTCTTTCTCAGTGTATTCTCGATCATTTGATGTGATTTAAGTTAGTATAGATTTAGTGGACTTTCTATGATCTTTTTACAAGTTTGATAATTATTACCTTAGGCAATCACGAGTTATGAGTTTGATAGTGCTCACTAGTCTACATACTACTAGTACCCAAAAATGTCACGATTTACCTCCAACTTGCTATGCATCATTCTGTGAGCATGTTTCATTGTTTCAAATGAATTTCATTGCATAATTTAGCTATCCAAGGTACTTAGATATGCCCAAAAGTATTTTATTCAAGTTTTAGCAAAGAGGGAGTAATACTCATTTCTTTGAGCATGTCTCATGACCAAAATAGCAAGTTTTGGTTCATAGTTGAAACTCCCACTGATCTATTTTGATCCAATGATTTGAGGATCATATTCCAAAGTACATTGGTGATTATTTGTGCTTCCTAAAAGCACAAGAGTTCTACTTTGCACTCATCAACTCAAGTTTGGCTGGTGTGAAGCAGGAAATCGTAGCACCATCTCATCTCTAGAAGGTGTCCACCATCTCCTCCAACACCAACTACATCCTATTACATGAGCAAGATACATATGGATGACTAAGGATAAGACTTTAAGTGATGATTGCTCAGATGAAAGTGATGATTGTTCATCTAGTGGAAAGAATGATGATAGCATAACCAATAGTAGTTTAGGAATCAATTTTGAGTTAGTCTTAGAAGTCTCTCGAGAGGACATTTGTATAGATGAAGTGTCCACACCATGCAATACATGATATTGTTTTTGCACATATATCAAAAATATGACATTTTGCAATGATAATGTTTTCCATTTTATGTTGGAAGTAATAGTGTTTTTCCATTTTTATGTATGTCAAAGATGTTTTGCGGTGATAATGTCTACCAAGTTTTATGTTGGTAGGTTTCCCTAGACTCAATCCCGCT
>MU261628.1:10000-15000 GCA_020310875.1 Ceratopteris richardii
ACTTTATATGAATTGAGTGAACATTTGAATTTCAAATTCAAATTAAGGCTCCCTAGAATCTCTCCTCTAAAAGTAGGGAGATATTCTCTCCACTTAACTATTCTCTTTTCCACGACTAATGAGGTAGGTAAATGACTTCAAGTGATTACAAATAAATGTCAAGTCAAATAGACTTTTACAAGGGGTAAAAGATAATAACTCATAAGTATGAGTTCCTATGCCTTATCCTTCATGTAGAGATATCCTTCAAGGGTTCCAAATCCATCTTCAAGGTTCCAATGTTCCAAGCCAATGTGTGAAGGCTTGATATGCACCAACAGCTCCCCCTCAAGCCAAACACTTTGGCTTAAGTCTTCTCTCTTCAATCACTTCCTGCAATCCAATCATAGATTTGAATCTGCATAACTTGTTTCCATCCAATGCCTTTGTAAGTAAATCTGCACATTGCATATTAGTAGACACATATGTCAATTGAATCTCTTTGCTAAGTAACTTCTCTCTCACATAGTGGTAGTGAACCTCTATGTGTTTGGTTCTGGCATGATAATTTGGATTTGCTGCAAGGTGAAGGGAGCTAGTGTTGTCTCCAAAGATAATAGGTGGTCTTGTGTGTAGACCTAACTCTGTATATAGAAGCTTCAACCAGATAGCTTCTTGAGTGGCATTGGCAAGCCCTCTATACTCTGCTTCAGTGGATGACAATGCCACTGTAGGTTGCTTCTTGGCTGACCAAGAAATAGGCTTATCTCCTGCAAAACAAATGTAACCTGAGGTGCTCCTCCTATCATCCTTGCATCCTGCCCAATCTGCATCTGAGTAGACTTTTATGTCAATATCTGATGTATAAGGAAAATACAAACCATGACTTTGTGTTCCCTTCAAATATTTCAAGATTTTCTTTGCTGCCTCTAGGTGAGGTACCCTAGGTTTGTGCATGAATTGACTAAGCACACTTACTCCATATGCTATGTCAATTCTTGTCAAGGTAGCATAGTTCAAACTACCTACCATACTTTGGTATCCTGTAATGTCTTTGATTTCTTCTCCTTCATGAGCACTTAGCTTTTGGTTAACCTCCATTGGAGTAGTAGATACCTTAGCATCCTGCAAACCAAACTTCTTGACCATATCCTGTACATACTTCTTTTGAGTGATGTAGATACCTGAATTTGTGTAGACCAATTCAAGACCTAAGAAATACTTTAATAGTCCAAGATCACTGATCTTGAATTCTTTCATCATCTGTCCTTTGATCTGTATAATCCCATTGACATCATTGCCTGTAATGATGATGTCATCAACATAAACACATAAGTAGATTACCTCTGTACTACTTCTTTTTATGAATAGAGAAGTGTCTGCTTTGCTCATCACAAATCCTTGGTCTAGGAGGTAGGTGGTCAATCTGTAATTCCATGCTCTAGGTGCCTGCTTCAAACCATACAGAGCCTTCTTCAATTTACAAACATAATGTACCTTTTTTGGATCTTCATAGCCAGGTGGTTGTGACATGTAGACTTCTTCAGATATCCATCCATTCAAGAATGCATTCTTCACATCCAATTGGTAGATGTTCCAATTTTTGGATGCAGCTACACTCACCATAACTCTGATAGTTGGCATCTTGGCCACAGGAGAAAATGTCTCCTCATAATCAATGCCTTGGGTTTGTGCAAAACCCTTGGCTACCAACCTAGCTTTGTACCTGTTTAGTGTTCCATCTGAATTCTTCTTTAGTTTGTAGATCCATCTGGATCCTATCACCTTCATAGAGTCCTTCTTGGGTACCAAGTCCCAAGTATCACTTTCCTTGAGAGCTTCTATCTCTTCATCCATGGCTTCTCTCCATTCTGGTTTGATAATTGCTTCTTCATAGGTACTTGGTTCTTCATTCAACAAGTCTTTTGCAAGATATACAGAATGTTTAGTTACAAGTGATGTGTCATACCCAAATCTGATAGGCTTCTTCTTTTCTCTTTGAGATCTCCTCATTGCTTGAGTAGAAGTTTCTGGCTTATCCTCTAATTGCTTCATCTTCATCTTTCCTTTGGACTTCCAAGCCTTGAACTCTTCAAGGTTTATTGTATCATCATCTGAGCTTGAATCTTCTTGCTGAGTTGGCTCTTCCTTGGTAAGCTTTGGAAAATCTTCTTCCATGTCATAGGGTAGACTCACTTTCCTGCATTCATTCTCATACCAAGAGTCATTTTCATCAAATATGACATCTCTGCTTACCTTGAACCCTTTGTTTGTGGGGTTGTAGAATCTGTATCCCTTTTGGTTCAAATCATAACCAATGAAGATACATTTCTCAGCCTTGGGGTCTAGCTTTCCCCTTACCTGTGAGGGAATATGCACATATGCTACACAACCAAAGATTTTGCAATGATCCAGAGAGGGTCTCTTACCATGCCATGCTTCATATGGTGTCATGCCATCAAGTGATTTGGATGGCAACCTATTGATGAGATAAGTGGCAGTGGATACACTCTCTGCCCATAGGTAATTTGGCAACTTTTTCTCATTAAGCATAGACCTAGCTGTTTCTACTATAAGTCTATTCCTTCTTTCTGCTACCCCATTTTGTTCAGGTGAGTACCTTGTAGTGATCTCCCTTTTGATGCCTCTTTCCTGCAAGAAATCTTCAAACTCATTTGAGAAGTACTCTCCTCCACCATCTGACCTTAGCCTCTTCAAGCTTCTACCTGTTTGATTTTCAACAAGTGCAAGATACCTCTTGAAACAATTAAATACTTCATCCTTATGCTTCATAAAATATAAAATGGTCCACCTGCTATAGTCATCAATGAAGGACACATAATACCTTGAACCAGAAATGGAAGGGTCCTTGCTAGGTCCCCAAACATCTGTGTGTACCAAGTCTAGGTAGTCTTCATGCATGAAACCTTTCCTTGAGTAGGGTAATCTGTGAGACTTACCAAATTGACATGATCCACATTTGTAAATCATGTGTTGCTTGGATACATTAGGTATCCCAAGCACACATTGATCCCTGCACATTTGCTTTAGAGTCCTTTCACCTATGTGCCCTAATCTCTTGTGCCATATTTCTAACTCTGAAAGTGTCTGATCCTTGTAATTATACAAAGAAATGTTTTTTGTATCTTCTAGCTCAAATGTAAATAATCTACCTGATTTCTCCCCTTTGGCTATCCTTCTGAATCCATGTTTTGGATCCTCCACATATGCTCCATGTTGTGTGAATCTGACCTGCAAACCTTTCTCCACAATCTGACCAACACTCATTAAATTCTTAGTTATTGTTGGTACATAGAGTACCCTGCTTAATAAGTTCTGATTACAATCACATGTCTTCACATTTCCAATTTTGACAACAGAGTGTTTAGTGTCATCACCTGTTTGTACCTGATGTTTGCCCTTGGGCTCTTCCAAATCAGAAAGTAGTGCCACATTGCCAGCTACATGGTTAGAACACCCTGAGTCAATGTAAAATAAATGATCATCATTTGTACCTATCTTGGAGTTCATATTCATGATCAATAGGGAGTCATCTTGCTCCTCTGTGTAGTTGTTGTAGTCTCTTCTATTTCTGAATCCACCTTGGTAGTTACCATTGTGGTTGTTGTTGTAGTTGTTGTATCCATTGTAGCTTTGATGTTGGTTGAATCTGCCTCTTCCTTGAGAGTATCCACCTCTTGAGTAGCCTCTTCCTCTCTGATTCTTGTAGTTCTTGTAGCATTCATCTGTGGTATGATTGGACAATCCACAGATGTTGCATGGTGATGAGTTGTAGGGTCTCCCCCTACCTGACTTACCTCCTCTGCCTCTTCCTCTAGATGACCTACCTCTCCCTGCATAATTAGCTTGAGAGGTAGAGCCTTGTTCATCCTGTTTCTTCTTGCCTTTATCTTTAACCTTTTTTTCAGTATAGAGAGCAGAGGGGTTGTTACCTTTTGATTGATCTCCAGCCTTGGTGAACTTTGCTTCATGTGTAAACAGTTGGCCCATGAGTGTTGTGAGATCAAGGGTATGCATGTCCATATAGAGGTCCATTGCAGTGGTGAAACTTTCCCACTTATCATCTGCCTTGAGTCCATTTGTCACTTGCCTGACTATTTGTTCCTCTTCAATCTCCTCTCCAATGCTTGCTAATTGGTCTGCCACATCTTTGATCTTTGTCACATACTCTGAGACTGATTGCTTGGGCTGCTTCCTAAGGGTTGTGAACTCAATCCATAATTGATTCTTCCTAGCCCTTGTGTTGGAAGAAAAATAATTTGACAAGGTTTCCCAAGTCTCTTGGGAAGTCTTACAGTTCCTTACATGAGGTAAAAGAAAGTCAGATATAGAGTTTAAGAGATAAGACCTTGCCAAAGCATCCTTTGCACACCATTGGTTGAGCCTTTCATGTTCATCCTTTGTAGGTAGTCCTCTAGTCTTGAATGTGGGCAACTCCTCATCTCCTCATATGTATCCAAATAGACTTCTCCCTTGTAGATAGGTCTTCATTCTCAATGACCAAGCCTGGTAATTATTTCTGTCCAATTTGTCAATGAAGGAAGGGAAACCATCACCCATGATTACCTTATTTGCTCTGATACCACTATTGGGAGTGATGGTTGGATACACTCAGAAGATCAGTTGGTGCTGCAAAACCTGCTTCACACCTGCCCTTTTTTTTCTTCAGATATGCTTAGTAGACTCCTTGAGCTTCCAAATGACACAAAGAAACCATATATGTACTTTGGAAATGGTTTGGGTAATGATCAAACCAAAACAGATAACTTGGTACTTCAAAAATCAAGAAAAACTTTATATTCCTGTAATGATACCTGCTCAGACTTTCACTTAGTGTGACCAGCACACTTAAAATTGGAACAATTCCTTTTGGGAGTATTAAAGTACCTTAGTAAGCTACCAATCACAAGTGGAATCACTTCAATTGATAAACAATGCACTGAGAAATAACTTTAGCAAAATTATAATCACCCCCGACTTTTTAGGGACTCTGCAGACAC
>MU261628.1:22500-30000 GCA_020310875.1 Ceratopteris richardii
TTGAACTCTTCACCTCCAAATCTGCTCAATTTATGATTCACCTCCATTGGATTAGGTGCTACTCTGCAATCATTCATTTTAAACTTGGTTAACAAATTCTTCAAATACCTTTCTTGAGTCACATACACTCCATGTTGAGTGTATGAAATCTCCATGCCCAAGAAGTATGACAAATCTCCCAAGTCACTGATTTTGAACTCTTTCTCCATTTGCTTCTTTAGGCTTTGTATGCCTTTCTCATCTGTACCTGTAAGAATTATATCATCAACATATATACATATGGAAATGAACCCATCATCACTTGCTTTGACAAGCAAGCTACTATCTGCTTTAGATACTTGAAATCCAAGTTCCTTTAAGAACTTTACAAGCCTATAGTTCCATGCCCTTGGGGCCTCCTTCAAGCCATATAAAGCTCTCTTGAGCTTACACACATAATTTGGATATCTTCCATCTCTGAATCCTTGAGGTTGGTCCATGAAAACATCATCTGAAATATAACCATTCAAAAAAGCATTCTTCACATCTAATTGACACAATTTCCAACCTTTGCATGCAGCAATTGCTATGAGTGTTCTAATGGTTGTCATCTTTGCCACTGGACTATAAGTCTCATCATAGTCAATACCATATGTCTGAGCAAACCCTTTAACAACAAGTCTAGCTTTGTACCTAGACACACTTCCATCTGCAAATCTCTTTGTCTTATAGAACCATTTACATCCAATGATCTTCTGACTATTTGGTTTTGGAACCAAATCCCATGTATGATTCTCCATCAATGCATCATATTCTTCCTGCATAGCTTTTTCCCAAATCTCTTTACCTTTTGCCACTTCATATGTAGAAGGGTCTTCATCTGCTTTAACCATGTAAGCATAATCCTTAGTAGTCAAGAATGAAGTATCATAGCTATACCTTGTAGGTTGCCATTTGTGCCTTGTAGACCTCCTGAGTTCTCCACTTCTTGAGGTTTCTGGTTCTTCACATTCTGGATCGAATCTTGGTGTCTCTTCCACTTCAACCTGCACTTCATGATTCTCTTGTTCATCAAATATCTGAATCTTTGATTTACCTTTCCTTTGGCTCACAATTTCTTCATCGTCTCTATTAATATTGATAGTACCTACATACCAAGTACCTTGCTCATCAAATGTAACATCTTTTGATACAAGAAAATGTTTTGTGGATGGATTCCACAACCTGTATCCCATCTGCTTATCATCATAACCAATAAACACATATTTTTCAGCTTTAGGTTCCAATTTATGCCTTAATTGTGATGGCACATATGAATAGGCCAAACATCCAAATACTTTGCAATGGTCTAATGTAGGTCTCTTACCCCACCATGCCTCATATGGTGTCATACCCTGCAAGGCTTTACAAGGTAGCCTATTGACCAAATAAGTAGCTGTGTTTACAGCCTCAGCCCATAAATAATTAGGGCAATTTTTCTCCTTCAACATGGACCTTGCAAACTCAACAAGAGTTCTGTTTCTCCTTTCTACTACACCATTTTGTTGAGGAGAGTACCTGCAAGTAACCTCTCTTTTTATACCTGCATTCCATAAGTAATCACTGAACTCATTAGAGAAATACTCTCCCCCTCCATCTGACCTTAGTCTCTTCAACTTATGTCCTGTAATTCTCTCTGCATACATATGATAATGTTTGAAAGTATTGAATACTTCTGACTTATCTTTGATCACATAGATAGTGATCCATCTGGTAGCATCATCAACATAAATCACATAATACCTTGAACCATTGATATTGAAATCCTTTGATGGTCCCCACACATCTGTGTGTACCAACTCAAGTTTCTCTGAATACATAAACCCATGCTTAGAATAGGGTTGCTTATGAGCCTTACCTAATTGACATGCCTCACATCTGTATGTCATATGTTGACCTGCAACATTAGGCAATCCAAGCACTAAACCATTGTTAATCATATCTTTGATACCTCTTTCATTGAAATGTCCAAGCCTCTTGTGCCAAAGATCTAACTCAGAGGTCTTATGTCCTCCATAAGTGAACAAGGCATGACCAACATTACCTTGAATCTTCAGTGTGAACAATCTTCCTTCTTTCTTCCCTGAAACAATTTGTTTATACCCATTGCTAGGGTCTTCCACAAACACTTCTTCATTAGTGAACCTCACTTCATAACCTTTTTCCACAATTTGTCCTACACTTATCAAATTCTTAGGAATTTTAGAAAAATACAAGACCTTACTCAATAAGGTGCTACCATCCTTGGCCTTCACTGATCCAATTGACTTCACATTGTGCTTTGTATTATCACCTGTTTGAACAACATGATTAGATACCTTATTCTCCAAATCAGTCATCAAGGCTATATTACCACTCAGATGATTGCTACACCCTGAGTCAATGTAGAAGACTCTTTGATCTTCACTCTGCCTTTCACAAGTTGCATTCATTATCAATGTTGAATCTTCCTTCTGATATGAAGCATAATTGTAGTAGGTATTGTTATATTGTTGACTTTGGAATCCTCTACCTGCATTTCTTCCAAAGTAACCCCTACTACCTCTACCTCTGAAATTACCTCTTTGATTTCTGCCACCTCTTCCTCTTGAATTATAGTTTTGATTATATCCACCATTACTCTGAGTGTTATGCCAACAAACATTAGCTAAATGATTTGTCTTACCACAAATCCAGCAAGCTTTGGATCCATCTTTGTTACTCCTGCCTCTTCCTCTACCTTTGCCACCTCCTCTTTGTTGGAGAAACAATCACTAATTAGACATATATTTGAAGGTCAAATCTTAGAAAGAAAACCCCATGCCTATGTGAAGGGACAAATTCACAAGTGTATCATACTTGTAAAGTTAGTTCACTTTAGTTCTAGAAGTTTTTTTTTTTAAATCACGGGAATGAGAAAATCTATATAAGTTAGTTTGTATTAACTGACGTGGTGAGAGAGAATAGAGAGAAGAAGTAGAAGAAGGAGTTCATTTTATACGACTGAGAATAGTCGGGCTTCTCTGAGTGAGAAAGCATCTGTAAAACTTCTGAGTTTTCATAGCTGTGAGAAAGAACTGAGTAAAGTTCTGTGTATGAGTCTCTCTCCATCATCTCCATGTTTGCCTACTGTGTGATGAATTCAAAAGTTCAAGTTTTCTGAGCAATTCGATGCCTGGCATCGAATCTTGGCTGATAAGTCATTTTTTCATTCTCTGTGTGTTAACTATTGTTGAATCTTCTAAAAATATGAAGTTTCTGGAGCAACTCGATGCCTGGCATCGAGTTCCAACATAAAATGGATGCCCGGCATCGACTTCTATCATATAAGTCATCTTCTTCATGTGTGTGTAAAATAGAGTGTTTCTGGTGCAGAAAAATAGCCAAAAAAAGCCCAAAGTCGATGCCTGGCATCGACTTGGACTGAAATTCGATGCTAAGCATCGAATTTTTTATTTTTGGACATCAGGAATACTAAAATAGGCAAGATTTCTAGTTTTGGAAGGTCATACAGGGTCATCTTGTGAGGGCCATAACTTGAGTTCTAGAGCTCCGTTTGATGCATATGATAGCTTGTTGGAAAGCTCTACTCTTCTAGTTTTAGCCTATAAAGGTTCATGGAGAAATAATACTTGAGCTAGGAGAAATCAACAGAATACTGAAGGTATGTCATTTCGGTGACTAGGAATTTCTGTAGAAGCAAAGTTCTCACTTTAGGCTATCATTTCTCAAAGTTTGGAGTGGCAATGAGTTAATGGTGACCATAGAGGTGTTCTAGTGTCACATTAATTCATTTCTTGTGGTGTTTCATACATCAACAAGTGGTATCAGAGCAGAAAGATTCTCGAGAGCAGAAGACGACAAAGGTACGAGAAGTTTTGTAAAGTTTTCCATTAAAGTTTGAAAGGTGAAGCATTTGAAGACACAAGGCATCAAAAGGTTACTTCAAAAGTATCCTCATACACAAAGAACTTCAAAAGGTATTATCCTTTATCCTTTAAGCTCACAGGTTGCAGCAGAAGGAAAGAACTATGGCAGATCATATCTCCATTGACAAACTGGACAGAGATAATTACCCCGCATGGGTAATGAGAATGGAAGCCTTACTTATGAGTAAGGATCTCATGATATATGTTACAGGTGAAGAAGAGAAGCCAATATTCGAAGATGAAAGCCGACCAAAGAAAGAAGAACTAGATGCTTTAAAGCATTGGCAGAAGAAGGATGCAAGTGCAAAAGCATACATCTACAATACAATCTCTGCTACCACACATCAGAGGATTGGAGTCATCTGAAGATATATGGAATGCATTGGAGTATCATTTCCAAAGTACTACTAAAGCACGGAAAGCAAGTCTATGGTCAGAGTTTACAACATTCAAGAAGAAGCCAAGTCAAACCATTAGTGATTATGTCACTAAGATGAAGGATCTAGCAGATAGTCTTGGATCCATAGATGAAGATGTTGAAGATCACAGATTGATTGCTCAACTACTTGCAGGTTTGAGAGGGGATGAAAGGTGGAAACCTTTTGTCTTATCAACAGAACTTTCATTAAATCATTATGTTCCAGATTTGAACCAGTTGCTTGGTTTGATGCTCACATATGAGCAAGACTTGAAGGGAGATGGAGATAAAGGACAAAGTTCTGCAATGTACATGAAGAACAAGAAGAAAGGAGATAAAGGTAAAGCAAAGGATGAAGAGGAGTCTAGTTCTCAAGCTTATTATGCAAGAGGTAAAGGCACTGGCAGAGGAAGAGCAAGAGGTTTTGGAAGAGGAAGAGGTAATCAAAATAACAACAAAAAGGCTTGTTGGATCTGTGGATTGAGTAATCATTTGGCTCATGACTGTTGGCACAACCAACAAGGATCAAACCAGAATCAAAACAACAATAGCAGAGGCCGAGATGGAAGATATCAAAGTAATTTCCAAAGAGGTAGACAAAGTCAAAGAGGAGGCTATGGTAGAGGTGGAGGAAGAAGTTGGGGACAGAATCAATCCTACAACACCACCTACTACAACTATGCAAATGACACACAGAATGAAAGTCATACATCATTGATGATGAACTCAATCAACACATCAGATAAAGAAGATCTAAAGGTATTTTACATTGACTCTGGATGTTCTAATCATTTGTCAGGAAACATAGAATTGATGTCAGAATTGGAAAAAGGCATTTCTAGTCACACAGTTCAAACTGGTGATAATACAAGACATAGTGTACATTCAATTGGAAAAGTGAAATGCAAGAGTGGAGCAGATTTGCTAACCAATGTTTTGTATGTTCCTACAATACCTAAAAACTTGATTAGTGTGGGACAGATAGTTGAAAAAGGTTTTCAAGTCAGGTTTACAAATGAAGGAGTATTTGTGGAAGATCCAAAGAATAGATATAATCAGATTGTCTCTGGTAAGAAAGAAGGTAGACTCTTTACTTTAAGAGTACAAGGGAACATTGGTCAAGCTTTGCTCACACATGGTGAAGCAGTGATTACAGAACTTGATCTCTGGCATAAGAGATTAGGTCATTTCAATGAAAGAGGAATTAAAGCTATGGTTGCTAATCAGTCTGTACTAGGATTACCAAATGTGCAAAGTCAACATATGGTTTATAAATGTGAAGCATGTCAAATGGGTAAAGCACACAGGTTACCATTTCAAAAGAAAGGATTCAAACATGATGGAGTACTTGAGCTCATTCATACAGATGTATGGGGACCAACAAAAGAAGGATCTATCAGTGGCTCAAGGTATTATGTTCTTTTCATTGATGATGCTACAAGGTGGATAACATTATATGTTTTGAAGGAAAGATCAGAAGTGTTTGGAGCTTTCAAGCATTTTCATGCATATGCAGAGAGAGTCACAGGTCAAAAGCTTAAGAGACTGAGGTCTGATGGAGGGGGAGAATATTTCTCCCAAGAGTTCAATGATTATCTTTGGAATGCAGGTATTAAGAGAGAAATAACTTGCAGGTATACACCACAACAAAATGGTGTAGCAGAAAGAAGGAACAGGACTTTGGTTGAGTTTGCTAGAGCTATGCTAAAGGAGAAGAACTATCCAAATTATCTTTGGGTTGAGGCTGTAAATACAGCTACATATCTTGTGAATAGATTACCATGTGCAGCTCTCAATGGTATGACTCCATATGAAGCTTGGTGGGGTAAGAAACCAACACTAGATCATTGTAGAGTGTTTGGATCAATTGCATATGCTTATGTGCCATCACAGCTTAGGCATAAACTTGAACCAAAGGCAGAAAAATATGTGTTCATTGGTTATGATGAAAAGCAGATGGGTTACAGATTGTGGAATCCTCTAACCAAACAATTTATTGTTTCTAGAGATGTTACATTTGATGAACAGAAGAGTTGGTATGCAGATCAAAGTCATACAGCTGAAGAATTTGAAGAAGAGGTAAGAAGATGTGAGAAAGGAAAATCAATTGTGCAGGTGAATAGAGATGAAGACTATATGCAAGCAAGTACATCCAGAAGTGGATTAACAAGAAGGAATGAAGAAGCTCCTATATTTGATGAAGAAGTGTATCCAGACACATATGAAGAATGTGAACCAAGAAGGTCACGTAGGACTAGAAGACAACCAGAAAGGTATTCTTATGATACTTCTTACATAACTCAGAAGAACTATGCATATATGGTGAAAGATGATGAAGAACCTCAGAACTATGATGAAGGTAAAGGTAAGAAGCAATGGGAAGAAGCAATGAAGGAAGAGTTCAATGCACTCGAGGAGAACAAGACATGGGAACTTGTTCCTAAACCAAATGGTAAGAAAGTAATTGGAAATAAATGGGTTTATAAAGTGAAGAAGCTTGCAGATGGAAGTATAGCCAGATACAAAGCTAGATTGGTGGTGAAAGGCTATGCCCAGACCTATGGCATAGATTATGATGAGACATTCAGTCCCGTAGCTAAGATGTCAACTATAAGGACAATCATTGCTATTGCAGCTTCAAAAGGATGGACTCTAAGTCAATTGGATATAAAAAATGCATTCTTGAATGGATACATATCAGATGAGGTATACATGGAACAACCTCAAGGGTTTATAGATTCCAGGTATCCAAATTTTGTTTGCAGGTTGAGAAGAGCATTGTATGGATTGAAGCAAGCTCCAAGAGCTTGGAACTATAGACTCGTGAAGTATCTCAATGATCTTGGATATCAAAGTTCAAAAGCAGACCCAAGTCTACTTATCAGAAGAACAGAGGAAGGTACAATCTACATTTGTATTTATGTAGATGACATTATAATCACAAGTACTTCAGATGAAGGAATCAAGGAGGTAAAGAGATTGCTTGAAAAAGAATTCAAGATCAGTGACCTAGGAAAGCTATCATACTTTCTTGGAATGGAAGTTACTTATACAGGTCATGGCATATATGTGTCACAAGAAAGGTATCTTCTGAATTTATTGAAGAAGTTTGATATGGAAAATTGCAGAGAAGCTTCAACTCCACTTGAAGTTAAT
>MU261628.1:37500-40000 GCA_020310875.1 Ceratopteris richardii
ACAGGCGTAGATTTTGAGTTCAATGAAATGAGTAGTGCTCAATGCACAGTGTAAAGTTTTACACATATGATAGCTCAAAATCTAAGTTGCGAGATAAGCTATCTACAGCTAAAAGGATTTGATCAAACGGGTTCGACATTGGGAGAACCAAAGCTAAGAAGTTAGGGGTGTCCAAATCGACTTCTCAGAAGTGCATATTTAGACATAGGTAACTTGTGAAGTAGGTTTTGCAAGATCTACTAAATATTTTGGAGTGATTTGACTTGAAGGAGGTGCAAAATCTTTAGGTGACACCTTGTGCAAGGTTTCATAAAAAACTTTACACATTTACTCAGTCAATGAGAAAGATATATGCAGCAGACTTTCTGAGTAATCTCCTTTTAAACAGTTTGTTCAAGAATTTGATATTTGGTCATTGATCTTTTAAATTGGTGAAGATTTTGGCCTACTCTTGATATAGAGGTGCTCTAAGTTCAAGAGTAGGTTGTTCTTTTGGAGATTAACACTCTCCATCAGTGGTATCAGAGCACGAAACATCAAATTTGAGAAAAGGAGGATCCCGACTGCTGCAGTTGCAAAGAATAACATCTGAAGGATTAAAAGGTGAAAGCCTGAAGGAAAAGCTTGAAGAAGAGATCATACGACATCAAGAAGGACAAAAGGAGTGTCATTCGAAGTAAAGGTAACATTATACTTTATAAAGATTGAAGAATTCAGTACACAGGTAAAGGAAGGATGGGAGATTCTCTTCAAATAGAGAAATTGGATAGAGAGAACTATCCTGCATTGTCAATGAGGATGGAAGCTCATCTAATGAGCAAAGATTTAATAGCTTACATTACAGGTGAAGAAGAAAAACCACAATTCAGAGATCCTAGTGTTCGAACTAGGGAAGAATTATCAGATTTGAAGAATTGGATGAAGAGAGATGCTCAAGCTAGGAGCATTATCTATATGGCAGTCAATGACTACTTGCTACCTCACATTAGAGGTCTTGAAAGTGCAAGTGAAATATGGAATGCTTTGGAGGAGCATTTCCAAAACACTACAAAGTCAAGAAAGGCATCTTTATGGGCAGAGTTTACTACTTTCAAGAAGAAGGCTTCACAATCAATATCTGATTATGTGACAAAGATGAAGGACATTGCAGATGCATTAGGAGCTGTTGATGAAGACATTGAGGAGGATAAATTGGTAAGGCGAATTCTCACAGGACTAAGAGGTGATGAGAAGTGGAAGCCTTTTATTTTATCTACAGAACTTTCATTGGATCATTTCAATCCTGATTTGAATCAATTGTTAGGACATATGCTAACTTTTGAGAATGATATCAAAGGAGATGTTGACAAGAGTGCAGGTCATGCAATGTACTCTAAAGACAAGAAGAAAACTAACAAAGGAAAGCAACAAGCAAATGAAGAAGAAGGCACAACTAGTCAAGCCAACTTCCTAAGAGGAAGAGGAGGTGGCAAAGGTAGAGGAAGAGGCAGGAGTAACAAAGATGGATCCAAAGCTTGCTGGATTTGTGGTAAGACAAATTATTTAGCTAATGATTGTTGGCATAACACTCAGAGTAATGGTGGATATAATCAAAACTATAATTCAAGAGGAAGAGGTGGCAGAAATCAAAGAGGTAATTTCAGAGGTAGCGGTAATAGGGGTTACTTTGGAAGAAATGCAGGTAGAGGATTCCAAAGTCAACAATATAACAATACCTACTACAATTATGCTTCAGATCAGAAGGAAGAATCAACATTGATAATGAATGCAACTTGTGAAAGGCAGAGTGAAGATCAAAGAGTCTTCTACATTGAGTCAGGGTGTAGCAATCATCTGAGTGGTAATATAACCTTGATGATTGATTTGGAGAATAAGGTATCTAATCATGTTGTTCAAACAGGTGATAATACAAAGCACAATGTGAAGTCAATTGGATCAGTGAAGGCCAATGATGGCAGCACCTTATTGAGTAAGGTCTTGTATGTTCCTACAATTCCTAAGAATTTGATAAGTGTAGGACAAATTGTGGAAAAAGGTTATGAAGTGAGGTTCACTAATGAAGGAGTGTTTGTGGAAGACCCTAGCAATGGGTATAAACAAATTGTTTCAGGGAAGAAAGAAGGAAGATTGTTCACACTGAAGATTCAAGGTAATGTTGGTCATGCCTTGTTGACTTATGGAGGATATAAGATCTCTGAGTTAGATCTTTGGCACAAGAGGCTTGGATATTTCAGTGAAAGAGGTATCAAAGATATGATTAACAATGGTTCAGTGTTTGGATTGCCTAATGTTGCAGGTCAACATATGACATACAGATGTGAGGCATGTCAATTAGGTAAGGCTCATAAGAAACCCTATTCTAAGCATGGGTTTATGTATTCAGAGAAACTTGAGTTGGTACACACAGATGCATGGGAACCATCAAAGGATTTCAGTATCAATGGTTCAAGGTATTATGTGATTTATGTTGATGATGCTACCAGATGGATCACTATCTATG
>MU261628.1:45000-50000 GCA_020310875.1 Ceratopteris richardii
TGGAACCAAAGGAGGGCAGGTGTGAAGCAGGTTTTGCAGCATCAACTCATTTCTTGAGTGCATCCAACCATCACTCCCAACAGTGGTATCAGAGCAAATAAGGTAATCATGGGTGATGGTTTCCCTTCCTTCATTGACAAATTGGACAGAAACAATTATCAGGCTTGGTCATTGAGAATGAAGACCTATCTACAAGGGAGAAGCTTATTTGGATACATATCAGGAGATGAGGAATTGCCCTCATTCAAAACTAGAGGACTACCCACAAAGGATGAACATGAAAGGCTCAACCAATGGTGTGCAAAGGATGTTTTGGCAAGGTCTTATCTCTTAAACTCTATATCTGGCTTTCTTTAACCTCATGTAAGGAATTGTAAGACTTCCCAAGAGACTTGGGAAACCTTGTCAAATTATTTTTCTTCCAACACAAGGGCTAGGAAGAATCAATTATGGATTGAGTTCACAACCCTTAGGAAGCAGCCCAAGCAATCAGTCTCAGAGTATGTGACAATGATCAAAGATGTGGCAGACCAACTAGCAAGCATTGGAGAGGAGATTGAAGAGGAACAAATAGTCAGGCAAGTAACAAATGGACTCAAGGCAGATGATAAGTGGGAAAGTTTCACCACTGCAATGGACCTCTATATGGACATGCATACCCCTGATCTCACAACACTCATGGGCCAACTATTTACACATGAAGCAAAGTTTACAAAGGCTGGAGATCAATCAAAAGGTAACAACCCCTCTGCTCTCTATACTGATAAGAAAGTTAAGGATAAAGGTAAAGGGAAGAAACAGGATGAAGAAGGCTCTACCTCTCAAGCTAATTATGCAGGGAGAGGTAGGTCATCTAGAGGAAGAGGCAGAGGAGGTAAGTCAGGTAGGGGGAGACCCTACAACTCATCACCATGCAACATTTGTGGATTGTCCAATCATACCACAGATGAATGCTACAAGAACTACAAGAATCAGAGAGGAAGAGGCTACTCAAGAGGTGGATACTCTCAAGGGAGAGGCAGATTCAATCAACACCAAAGCTACAATGGATACAACAATTCATACAACAATAACTACAACAACAACCACAATGGTAACTACCAAGGTGGATTCAGAAATAGAAGAGACTACAACAATTACACAGAGGAGCAAGATGACTCCCTATTGATCATGAATATGACCTCCAAGATAGGTACAAATGATGATCATTTATTTTATATTGACTCAGGATGTTATAACCATGTAGCTGGCAATGTGGCACTACTTTCCGATTTGGAAGAGCCCAAGGGCAAACATCAGGTACAAACAGGTGATGACACTAAACACTCTGTTATCAAAATTGGAAATGTGAAGACATGTGATGGTAACCAGAATCTATTGAGCAGGGTACTCTATGTACCAACCATCACTAAGAATCTAATGAGTGTTGGTCAGATTCTGGAGAAAGGTTTGCAAGTCAGATTCACACAACATGGAGCATATGTGGAGGACCCAAAACATGGATTCAGAAGGATAGCCAAAGGGGAGAAATCAGGTAGATTATTTACATTTGAGCTAGAAGACACCAAGAACATTGCTTTGTATAATTATAAGGATCAGACACTTTCAGAGTTAGAAATATGGCACAAGAGATTAGGGCACATAGGTGAAAGGACTCTAAAACAAATGTGCAGGGATCAATGTGTGCTTGGGATACCTAATGTATCCAAGCAACACATGATTTACAAATGTGGATCATGTCAATTTGGTAAGTCTCACAGATTACCATATTCAAGGAAAGGGTTCATGCATGAAGACTACCTAGACTTGGTACACACAAATGTTTGGGGACCTAGCAAGGACCCTTCCATTTCTGGTTCAAGGTATTATGTGTCCTTCATTGATGACTACAGCAGGTGGACCATTTTATACTTTATGAAGCATAAAAATGAAGTGTTTAATTGTTTCAAGAGGTATCTTGCACTTGTTGAAAATCAAATAGGAAGAAGCTTGAAGAGGCTGAGGTCAGATGGTGGAGGAGAGTACTTCTCCAATGAGTTTGAAGATTTCTTGCAGGAAAGAGGCATCAAAAGGGAGATTACTACAAGGTACTCACCTGAACAAAATGGGGTAGCTGAAAGAAGGAATAGACTCATTGTGGAAACAGCTAGGTCTATGCTTAATGAAAAAAAATTACCAAATTATCTTTGGGCAGAGAGTGTATCCACTGCCACTTATCTCATCAATAGGTTGCCATCTAAATCACTTGATGGCATGACACCATATGAAGCTTGGCATGGTAAGAGACCCTCTCTGGATCATTGCAAAATCTTTGGTTGTGTAGCATATGTGCATATTCCCTCACAGGTAAGGGGAAAGCTAGACCCCAAGGCTGAAAAATGTATCTTCATTGGTTATGATTTGAACCAAAAGGGATACAGATTCTACAACCCAACAAACAAAGGGTTCAAGGTAAGCAGAGATGTCATATTTGATGAAAATGACTCATGGTATGAGAATGAATGCAGGAAAGTGAGTCTACCCTATGACATGGAAGAAGATTTCCCAAAGCTCACTAAGGAAGAACCAACTCAGCAAGAAGATTCAAGCTCAGATGATGATGATACAATAAACCTTGAAGAGTTCAAGGCTTGGAAGTCCAAAGGAAAGATGAAGATGAAGCAATTAGAAGATAAGCCAGAAACTTCAACTCAAGCAATGAGGAGATCTCAAAGAGAAAAGAAGAAGCCTATCAGATTTGGGTATGGCACATCACTTGTAACTAAACATTCTGTATATCTTGCAAAAGACTTGTTGAATGAAGAACCAGGTACCTATGAAGAAGCAATTACCAAACCAGAATGGAGAGAAGCCATGAATGAAGAGATAGAAGCTCTCAAGGAAAGTGATACTTGGGACTTGGTACCCAAGAAGGACTCTATGAAGGTGATAGGATCCAGATGGATCTACAAACTAAAGAAGAATTCAGATGGAGCAATAAACAGGTACAAAGCTAGGTTGGTAGCCAAGGGTTTTGCACAAACCCAAGGCATTGATTATGAGGAGACATTTTCTCCTATGGCCAAGATGCCAACTATCAGAGTATTGGTGAGTGTAGCTGCATCCAAGAATTGGAACATGTACCAATTGGATGTGAAGAATGCATTCTTGAATGGATGGATATCTGAAGAAGTCTACATGTCACAACCACCTGGCTATGAAGATCCAAAAAAGGTACACTATGTTTGTAAATTGAAGAAGGCTCTGTATGGTCTAAAGCAGGCACCTAGAGCATGGAATTACAGGTTGACAACCTATCTCCAAGACCAAGGATTTGTGATGAGCAAAGCAGACACTTCTCTATTCATAAAGAGAAGTAGTACAGAGGTAATATATTTGTGTGTCTATGTTGATGACATCATCATTACAGGCAATGATGTCAATGGGATTAGACACATCAAAGGACAGATGATGAAAGAATTCAAGATTAGTGATCTTGGATTATTGAAGTACTTCCTAGGTCTTGAGTTAGTCTACACCAACTCAGGTATATATATCACTCAAAAGAAATATGTGCAGGATATGGTCAAGAAGTTTGGCTTGCAGGATGCTAAGGTATCTACTACTCCAATGGAGGTTAACCTAAAGCTAAGTGCTCATGAAGGAGAAGAAGTCAAAGACATTACAGGATACCAAAGTATGGTAGGTAGTTTGAACTATGCTACCTTGACAAGAATTGACATAGCATATGGAGTTAGTGTGCTTAGTCAATTCATGCACAAACCAAGGATACCTCACCTAGAGGCAGCAAAGAAGATCTTGAAGTATCTGAAGGGAACTCAAAGTCATGGTTTGTACTTTCCATATACATCAGATATTGACATTAAAGTTTACTCAGATGCAGATTGGGCAGGATGCAAGGATGATAGGAGGAGCACCTCAGGTTACATTTGTTTTGCAGGAGATAAGCCTATTTCTTGGTCAGCCAAGAAGCAACCTACAGTGGCATTGTCATCCACTGAGGCAGAGTATAGAGGGCTTGCCAATGCAACTCAAGAAGCTATCTGGTTGAAGCTTCTATATACAGAGTTAGGTCTATATACAAGACCACCAATCATATTTGGAGACAACACTAGCTCTCTTCACCTTGCAGCTAATCCAATTTATCATGCCAAAACCAAACACATAGAAGTTCATTACCACTATGTGAGAGAAAAATTACTTAGCAAAGAGATTCAATTGACATATGTGTCTACTAATATGCAATGTGCAGATTTACTTACAAAGGCATTGGATGGAAACAAGTTATGCAGATTCAAATCTATGATTGGATTGCAGGAAGTAATTGAAGAATGAAAGAGAAGACTTAAGCCAAAGTGTTTGGCTTGAGGGGGAGCTGCTGGTGCATATCAAGCCTTCACACATTGGCTTGGACTCATGGAAGATTAGCATGGACAAAGATTTATTAAGGCTTCACTTGAAGCAAGGCTCATATGAACATATGCTTAGATGTTCTCACTTTTTACCCCTTTGTAAAAGTCATTGTGACTTGGAATAATTTGTAACCACACCTACTTGAGAAAGTCGTGGAAATTTGAATGATGTAATGGAGAGAATATCTCCCTACTTTTAGAGGAGAGATTCTAGGGAGCCTTAGTTTGAATTTCAAATTCAAATGAACACCAAACTCCTATAAAAGATGAAGAAGAAAAGTCGCGGGTGTGTTACTCATTCTAGCTCATCTCCCGAGGCATTTTTATCATTGTAACTCATTGTGTGTGAGTGCTATCTTATAGCCAACACCACAATACCTCATTTAGCTATGCTTGTCAAGCTAATGAGATTGTACAAACACATTAATCAATAGAAGTATACATTCACTATCTCTGATTTTCTCTGAGTCATCATCTTCAAGTCTGTCAACTTCAACAGGGCATAGCTCAAGATCTACTGAACCAAATCAAGAGTTCTATAGCTCATTGGAACCAGCTCAAAGTCTTCTACAAGCATACAAAAACTCC
>MU261628.1:55000-67500 GCA_020310875.1 Ceratopteris richardii
CCTCAACACTCTTTGACCTGCAATCCAATTTTCTTTCCTAGGACAATGCATGAATTGAGACAACACCCCAACTGCATAAGATAAATCAGGCCTAGTTAATGTAGCATAGATAAGACTACCAACCAAACTCTGATATTGTTTCATGTCCTTGAACTCTTCACCTCCAAATCTGCTCAATTTATGATTCACCTCCATTGGAGTAGGTGCTACTCTGCAATCATTCATTTTAAACTTGGTTAACAAATTCTTCAAATACCTTTCTTGAGTCACATACACTCCATGTTGAGTGTATGAAATCTCCATGCCCAAGAAGTATGAAAAATCTCCCAAGTCACTGATTTTGAACTCTTTCTCCATTTGCTTCTTTAGGCTTTGTATGCCTTTCTCATCTGTACCTGTAAGAATTATATCATCAACATATATACATATGTAAATGAACCCATCATCACTTGCTTTGACAAGCAAGCTAGTATCTGCTTTAGATACTTGAAATCCAAGTTCCTTTAAGAACTTTACAAGCCTATAGTTCCATGCCCTTGGGGCCTGCTTCAAGCCATATAAAGCTCTCTTGAGCTTACACACATAATCTGGATATCTTCCATCTCTGAATCCTTGAGGTTGCTCCATGAAAACATCATCTGAAATATAACCATTCAAAAAAGCATTCTTCACATCTAATTGACACAATTTCCAACCTTTGCATGCAGCAATTGCTATGAGTGTTCTAATGGTTGTCATCTTTGCCAGTGGACTATAAGTCTCATCATAGTCAATACCATATGTCTGAGCAAACCCTTTAACAACAAGTCTAGCTTTGTACCTAGACACACTTCCATCTGCAAATCTCTTTGTCTTATAGACCCACTTGCATCCAATGATCTTCTGACTATTTGGTTTTGGAACCAAATCCCATGTTTGATTCTCCATCAATGCATCATATTCTTCCTGCATAGCTTTTTCCCAAATCTCTTTACCTTTTGCCTCTTCATATGTAGAAGGGTCTTCATCGGCTTTAACCATGTAAGCATAATCCTTAGTAGTCAAGAATGAAGTATCATAGCTATACCTTGTAGGTTGCCATTTGTGCCTTGTAGACCTCCTGAGTTCTCCACTTCTTGAGGTTTCTGGTTCTTCACATTCTGGATTGAATCTTGGTGTCTCTTCCACTTCAACCTGCACTTCATGATTCTCTTGTTCATCAAATATCTGAATCTTTGATTTACCTTTCCTTTGGCTCACAATTTCTTCATCATCTGTATTAATATTGATAGTACCTGCATACCAAGTACCTTGCTCATCAAATGTAACATCTTTTGATACAAGAAAATGTTTTGTGGATGGATTCCACAGCCTGTATCCCATCTGCTTATCATCATAGCCAATAAACACATATTTTTCAGCTTTAGGTTCCAATTTATGCCTTAATTGTGATGGCACATATGCATAGGCCAAACATCCAAATACTTTGCAATGTTCTAATGTAGGTCTCTTACCCCACCATGCCTCATATGGTGTCATACCCTGCAAGGCTTTACAAGGTAGCCTATTGACCAAATAAGTAGCTGTGTTTACAGCCTCAGCCCATAAATAATTAGGGCAATTTTTCTCCTTCAACATGGACCTTGCAAACTCAACAAGAGTTCTGTTTCTCCTTTCTGCTACACCATTTTGTTGAGGAGAGTACCTGCAAGTAACCTCTATTTTTATACCTGCATTCCACAAGTAATCACTGAACTCATTAGAGAAATACTCTCCCCCTCCATCTGACCTTAGTCTCTTCAACTTATGTCTTGTGATTCTCTCTGCATACATATGATAATGTTTGAAAGTATTGAATACTTCTGACTTATCTTTGATCACATAGATAGTGATCCATCTGGTAGCATCATCAACATAAATCACATAATACCTTGAACCATTGATACTGAAATCCTTTGATGGTCCCCACACATCTATGTGTACCAACTCAAGTTTCTCTGAATACATAAACCCATGCTTAGAATAGGGTTGCTCATGAGCCTTACCTAATTGACATGCCTCACATCTGTATGTCATATGTTGACCTGCAACATTAGGCAATCCAAGCACTGAACCATTGTTAATCATATCTTTGATACCTCTTTCATTGAAATGTCCAAGCCTCTTGTGCCAAAGATCTAACTTAGAGATCTTATGTCCTCCATAAGTGAACAAGGCATGACCAACATTACCTTGAATCTTCAGTGTGAACAATCTTCCTTCTTTCTTCCCTGAAACAATTTGTTTATACCCATTGCTAGGGTCTTCCACAAACACTCCTTCATTAGTGAACCTCACTTCATAACCTTTTTCCACAATTTGTCCTACACTTATC
Organism: Ceratopteris richardii; assembly: GCA_020310875.1. NCBI lineage: Eukaryota > Viridiplantae > Streptophyta > Polypodiopsida > Polypodiales > Pteridaceae > Ceratopteris > Ceratopteris richardii. The sequence continues at coordinate 57,354 of MU261628.1, forward strand.
AAATTCTTAGGAATTGTAGGAACAAACAAGACCTTACTCAATAAGGTGCTACCATCCTTGGCCTTCACTGATCCAATTGACTTCACATTGTGCTTTGTATTATCACCTGTTTGAACAACATGATTAGATACCTTATTCTCCAAATCAGTCATCAAGGCTATATTACCACTCAGATGATTGCTACACCCTGAGTCAATGTAGAAGACTCTTTGATCTTCACTCTGCCTTTCACAAGTTGCATTCATTATCAATGTTGAATCTTCCTTCTGATCTGAAGCATAATTGTAGTAGGTATTGTTATATTGTTGACTTTGGAATCCTCTACCTGCATTTCTTCCAAAGTAACCCCTACTACCTCTACCTCTGAAATTACCTCTTTCATTTCTGCCACCTCTTCCTCTTGAATTATAGTTTTGATTATATCCACCATTACTCTGAGCGTTATGCCAACAATCATTAGCTAAATGATTTGTCTTACCACAAATCCAGCAAGCTTTGGATCCATCTTTGTTACTCCTGCCTCTTCCTCTACCTTTGCCACCTCCTCTTCCTCTTAGGAAGTTGGCTTGACTAGTTGTGCCTTCTTCTTCATTTGCTTGTTGCTTTCGTTTGTTAGTTTTCTTCTTGTCTTTAGAGTACATTGCATGACCTGCACTCTTGTCAACATCTCCTTTGATATCATTCTCAAAAGTTAGCATATGTCCTAACAATTGATTCAAATCGGGATTGAAATGATCCAATGAAAGTTCTGTAGATAAAATAAAAGGCTTCCACTTCTCATCACCTCTTAGTCCTGTGAGAATTTGCCTTACCAATTTATCCTCCTCAATGTCTTCATCAACAGCTCCTAATGCATCTGCAATGTCCTTCATCTTTGTCACATAATCAGATATTGATTGTGAAGCCTTCTTCTTGAAAGTAGTAAACTCTGCCCATAAAGATGCCTTTCTTGACTTTGTAGTGTTTTGGAAATGCTCCTCCAAAGCATTCCATATTTCACTTGCACTTTCAAGACCTCTAATGTGAGGTAGCAAGTAGTCATTGACTGCCATATAGATAATGCTCCTAGCTTGAGCATCTCTCTTCATCCAATTCTTCAAATCTGATAATTCTTCCCTAGTTCGAACACTAGGATCTCTGAATTGTGGCTTTTCTTCTTCACCTGTAATGTAAGCTATTAAATCTTTGCTCATTAGATGAGCTTCCATCCTCATTGACCATGCAGGATAGTTCTCTCTATCCAATTTCTCTATTTGAAGAGAATCTCCCATCCTTCCTTTACCTGTGTACTGAATTCTTCAATCTTTATAAAGTATAAGGTTACCTTTACTTCGAATGACACTCCTTTCGTCCTTCTTGATGTCGTATGATCTCTTCTTCAAGCTTTTCCTTCAGGCTTTCACCTTTTAATCCTTCAGATGTTGAATTCTTTGCAACTACAGCAGTCGGGATCCTCCTTTTCTCAAATTTGATGTTTCCTACTCTGATACCATTGATGGAGAGTGTTAATCTCCAAAAGAACAACCTACTCTTGAACTTAGAGCACCTCTATATCAAGAGTAAGTCAAAACCTTCACCACTTTGAAAGATCAATGACCAAATATCAAATTCTTGAACAAACTGTGAAAAAGGAGATTACTCAGAAAGTCTGCTGCATATATCTTTCTCATTGACTGAGTAAATGTGTAAAGTTTTTTATGAAACTTTGCACAAGGTGTCGCCTAAAGATTGCGCACCTCCTCCAAGTCAAATCACTCCAAAATATTTAGTAGATCTTGAAAAATCTACTTCACAAGTTACCTATGTCTAAATCTACACTTCTGAGAAGTCGATTTGGACACCCCTAACTTCTTAGCTTTGGTTCTCCCAATGTCGAACCCGTTTGATCAAATCCTTTTAGCTGTAGTTAGCTTATCTTGCAACTTAGATTTTGAGCTATCATATGTGTAAAAATTTACACTATGCACTGAGCACTACTCATTTCATTGAACTCGAAATCTGCGCCTGTTTCAGAAGACTGTGAACATTCTTTACATATGAATGTTCCTACACACAATTCTCTTAACCTGATTACAATTGGAAGCTAAAATTTTGTACAGAGATCAATCAACTCTAGACTTAGACTTGTACAAAAGCATTCCACAGAATATCTACCATAGAAGGAGAAGACACGAAAACTTCGGGCGCAACTTTTCTTCTATTCCTCAGAAAATTACAATTGAGTTGTGAGAGAGACTTCTTCTCATTCCTATGAACTCTAATGAGTCTTACAACTTACAAATGCACTATTCTCATACTCTCCTATTGTATCCTCTATTGCCCCGACATTTTTTCAAAGTATTTATAGGCAAATATGTACAAGCTTATAACTAAACAAAAGTATAATTGATCTATGTCTTCACTAATGTACATATGTGTACATATCATTCATCCTGTGAATGTAACCACCTTCTTTGCTTCAAGACTTGATCTTATCTCCATCTTTTCGTCTTCCAAACTTCAATTGGTGATTGGTCTGCACCAACATTGATAGCAGTAAGAGAGCAAAGGGGGGGGGGGGAAGAGCTCTGATGGCGTGCAAAAGGAAGGTAACCTAAGCGCAGAAGGAACTGAGTGCAACAGAGTCTTTTCATCATCCGATAAACGCAAAGATAAGAAAGGCGAAAGAAGATCCGGAGGGGATGTATTGTTTTGAACAGCGTGAAGAAAAGGAACGCTCAATTCTACTGGCAGAAGAAGGAGGAGATCCGAAGGAGATGGGCAATACATGCAATCGCTGAAATGGAAAATGCGAGGGGAGGAGGATGACCGAGTGAGATGTGCATGAGGGCTTAACTATTGAAAGGAGGTCGTCAAAGGGAGATTTTTTTTGGGGGTGGCCCGTTTTCAGAGGTGACGAAGGAGGGAGGTTCAGCCGGCAGGCTTTTTGTGGCAGTTTTTCATCGAGCTTGAGGGGAGTAGGAGAGAAGAGGGCGTGAGGCTACTACTGAGAGAAATTAGGAAGGAGCTTGGTGGGCACGGAGCTCTAAGTGCTATGTGTATGTTATCATGGTCCATGTACATGGGTAGGTATTACTATCTGTTTCTGAACATGAGGCCTGTATGTGAGTTTTGTGCTATAGGAGTACAAGGAATTCTCGCGGTATAGTTTTTGTGTTGCGTGTATGTGGTGGTGGTTGACATTGCAGATATCACAATTGGAGGACAAGAACAGAGGGAATGAACTTCTCTCAGGAAATGGGCACGTTAGAGGAGCTCATCAAATTTCTTTCCCCAAGAATCGTTGGGGCTTCTCCTTGATTGGGATGCAGAAGAAGAGGTTGTGTAGAGAAATTTATGAAGTCTTTGGCATGGAGAACAAAGTTGAATTACATCTGGAAGGAGTGCTGAGCATCACAGGTAGGGCTATGCTAAACCAATAATTGCAGGTCAAAGTAAGATCAAAAAAATTCATAGCAATGCATGTTGAGCTAGGGCCAAGTCTACATGTGAAGAAGAGAAGTGTCTAGAGGCTTGAATCCAAAGAGCATTCAGATTGTAAAGAGTGCTACTAATGACATTTCTATTGTGATGTGCTATTGAGATGCATCTCAAAGTACGAGGATGAAGATTGCTCAAGGGCATGGCAAGCCGAATGGATCTATGCTGTTGTTAATCATTATAAAGCTAAGTGCAGGTTTTTTTTTGCATTTGTTGTCTTATAATGTGCTTTAATTTACACGTTCTTATGGGCAACATGACCTGTGGTTTTTGGAGCACCTAATCAATATTGGTATTGATGTAGCCTCATGATGTCCACCGTCCAAGGGTTTAAGTTTGTTAATAAGTAAAATTATTACTCTTCATACACTCCAAAGAGAGAGAGAGATGAAAGTGAGTGAGTACAGGTGTATGCGTTTGAGAATATGTGTGTGAAGGAGGGCTCATGAAAGAGCAAGAGCATGCGAGTGTGAGGGCCTGATCTAGTGCACCTGATTGGCTGTCGGTCTAAGTGTGTGCTTGAGGTTGTGCATATATGAAGATGTGTTGGTGCAAGAGTATATGAATGTGTGATTGTGCATCTGAGTCATATGCGAGAAAGAGTGCTCAATATGAAGGGAGAAAGAACGTGGGTAGAGAGGAAGTGACGAACAGACAAGCAGGTGTAAAGGAGAGAGCCTGAGTGTGCATGTGATTGAGGGAGTGTGCACATGAATAAGTGAGAGGAAGAGAGTCAACTCTGGAGCAGGTATCAATGTACATATGTATGCATGTTTTTTTCCCCTCCCTAGTGGCCTTTGAGTATGATTGCGGGCTTAGAGGAGTGCCAACAAGCCAAATCTAAGTGACTTAGGTAAATCAATAGCGTTTGTGGGCATCTTTTCCCGTGGGGTTAAGGGAACATACATTTTGGTGCGTCTGTTGGGAATTGGCTTAGCACATCTCATAGAGATTGCTACGAGCTGGCTTGGTGCCCCAATTGTGTGGCACAGCCAAGCCCCGGATTGGTTGCTTTGGTCTTGGTAAAGTGATGACACAAAGAATGCAAGTTAGGGACTTTGAAAAGGTCGGCCCGAGGATGATGAACTCCTGATGGGCTAGAAGAGGAAGCAGATTTGGGCACCCAGTGAGGAATCGCGCATATGAATGTCGTCGGGTTGGTCCAATTTCGAATTGCATTTGATGTTGGTGTTGCGAGAAAGTTGGGCACCTTGCAAAGTTTTGCCCTCGCGTGTCAAGTCCATTGGACTTTGTTTCCGCATGCACGGATTGTGGAAAGAAAAGGCTATGCAAGCATGTGTGTCGTGCGAAAGATGTTCTCGTTGAGAAGGATATGGCCAAAGAGGTTAGTATGTCACGTTCATCCCTTTATGTGAAAGCCAAAAATGAGGAGAGTTTGTTGGCAAGCATACAACGTCAGTGGGAGTGTCTACAAGAAGAACGAGATAACGAGAGGATCAAAATAGAGAAATTAGAGGAAAATCAAGTGAAAATGGCCGAGGTCCTAGGAACTTGGGAAAAACAGGTACGAGCATTGGAAAGCGAGAACAAGGAGTTGAAAAAAGTAAACAAAAGCTTGAGGAAAGACCTTGTGAGGCCTGAAAATGAAAACGTGGTCTTGGACTTGAGATCCGGCTTGACGATAGCCGATTGCTTTGGGGTTGTGATCAAAGAAGAGTCCGAAAGAGATGAGGAGAACCTGATAAAGAGACTTGAGAAAATGGAGCAAGAAATGCAAAGAGTGCAAAGTTTGATCGATAAATATAACGATCAAGCGGGTACAGTCGGTGAGGATGTCCACGTGGAGTTAGAAAGGATGCAATGTGCCCAAGCAGAGAGTGATGAGAAAGCGAGACGTGTAGAGAAAGAGAATGCAAGGCTGAGTAGCAAGCTCGGTAGGTGGATGAATCGAAAAGACGACGAGACACGAGGGTAGATGGAGGACCCGAGCACGGGGAAAATGGAAGGAGAGCTGAAAGCCATGTTGGATAGGTTGAATGCGTTCGAAACAGAGTTAGAGAGGACGAAGAATGAGTTGTCGAAGAAGGTAGATGATCTAGATGTAGAAAATATGAATAGGATTTGGGAGGAAAGATCGATTAGAGAAGAGGTTGAGAAGTTGATCGTTCCAGTTGAGAAGAGGGAGGATATTCCCCTCGGATTTGAAAAAAGGGTGAGAGAGGTAGACAAAGAGATGGAGCAAATATGGAATCAGTTTCGAAGCATCGATTGTGACGTGTTCCAATACCAAAGCGATATTGAATACAACAAACAAGGATTAAGAGACCTAGCGGCGAGGCTTGAGGCACTAAGAGGTGCAACGGCTAATGGTAGTTTTCAAGGTCATCTATCAGGTCAGGTGGAATCTCTGCGAGGCAGAGGTTGGAGATGAAAAAGAAATAGATAAGGCGACGGATGTCGGTAAGGACGGCTTGAGTCTGATTAGGGTTTGCTTTGAGGATTGCGAGTCAGAGATGTGAGGACGGATGGATCGAGTTGGTTGTATGCTTAGGACTGAAGTGACACTTTCGGAGGTTTTAGGTCGGCAAGGTAGTCAGTGTGTGCGGGTTTCGAGAGGAAAAATTGACCATCACATTAGTGGTCGAATTTTGGCTTGAGTTGCAGCAGAGAGGAGATGCGTCTCATCGGGATGTCCACGGGGGGATATATGTGTGTGTTGTGATTGGTTGGGTTGGGAAAAAGTCCTTTCTTTTGTCTCCTAATTCTAGAGATGCGAGAATGAAAAAAATGAAAAAAAATATATGTTTATGCATGTGTGCATGTGGCCACGCACCTATGTGGGCCGATAGGTGGGTGGAACCACTTTGGCCGGGTGGTCAAAGCCACGAACCGACGTCAGTTTTGCATAGGGCTAGCTGTCTGTGTGTCACGCACTGCGTTGGGTTGGTAGATGGGTGGAATAAACTCGATCGGGTGGTCGAGTCCATGAGTCGCATCCAGCTTTGGCGTAGGGCGGCAAGTGTGAGTAAATATGTGAAAAAAAAAGATGAAAAAAAAGAGAAGAATGTTGAAAAAAAAATGAGAAAAATTCCTCGCTCGAGGGGGGACAGAAGAGGGGTGAGATGATTTGAGTGCAGGAACACTTTGGATCGTCGAAGACGCCTTTGTGAGTAGAAGGGGGGAGTATGTTAGTGATACAAATGGTTGATTTTGTGGTTTCCATTTTGTAAATCATATATATGACTGTAGGTCTTTTGCACGGAAAGAGGATTGATTGCAGGTATTTGAAAGAGAAAGTTGTAGCAGTTCTTCAAGCCAAGACCTATGAGGACACAACCTGAGACATGAGACCCAGATTTGCAGGAGGCTTTTGGATGTTTTGGGGGGGTTGATGCTTTAGTCTCTCATTCACCCTTCAACGCTTGTGCCAAGAAAAAATAAGAGAAGAGGTTTGGCTGCTGGCTTGGAGCAATCTTCATTTTTCCATGGGGCATAATTTCAAGAGGATAGACTTTTGATGGTGGCGGCTCTCAGACATGTCAGAAGTACGTGGGGCGTTCTTTCTCAAGGGGCAAGGGCTGCCGGTCGCTCAGAAGGGAGGGAAATGCCCCTAAATATACACACGGGGGAGGTCAAAAAGGATTTTTTTTGGGGAAAATCCCAGTAGCTTCCAAAAAGGGGGGAGTATTCTCCGCACCGGCTCTCTCCCATTTTTTTGCTCTATGTGTGGGGGTAGGTATCGAAGAGGAGAGGAGAGCTATCGGGTGTGTGCGAAGGAGGTTGTGAAGGGGAGGAAGCAGACACGTCTTTTTTTCCTCCTTCTCTCTATGTGTGCAAGATTGAGAGGCTAGGGGCAAGTTGTGTTTGTTGGGGGCTATTAACTCGAAGCTGAAGAAGGAGGGAGGGGCATATTTTCTCTCTATTTGATGAGCGCGTGCAGGCATCAATGAAGAACTAGGTCAAGAGGGGATTATTGGAGTTTCCTCGAGAGGTTGTTGACAGCAATAAGAGAGCAAAGGGGGGGGGGAAGAGCTCTGATGGCATGCAGAAGGAAGGTAACCTGAGCGCAGAAGGAGCTGAGTGCAACAGAGTCTTTTCATCATCCGATAAACACAAAGATAAAAAAGGCGGAAGAAGATCCGGAGGGGATGTATTGTTTTGAACAGGGTGAAGAAAAGGAACGCTCAATTCTACTGGCAGAAGAAGGAGGCGATCCGAAGGAGATGGGCAATACATGCAATCGCTGAAATGGAAAATGTGAGGGGAGGAGGATGACCCCGTGAGATGTGCATGAGGGCTTAACTATTGAAAGGAGACCGTCCAAGGGAGATTTTTTTTGGGGGTGGCCCGTTTTCAGAGGTGACAAAGGAGGGAGGTTCAGTCGGCAAGCTTTTTGTGGCAGTTTTTTATCGAGCTTGAGGGGAGTAGGAGAGAAGAGGACAACGTAAGGCTACTACTGAGAGAAGGTAGGAAGGAGCTTGGTGGGCATGGAGCTCTAAGTGCTATGTGTATGTTATCATGGTCCATGTACATGGGTAGGTATTACTATGTGTTTCTAAACATGAGGCCTGTATGTGAGTTTTGTGCTATAGGAGTACAAGGAATTCTCGCGTTATAGTTTTTGTGTTGCGTGTATGTGGTGGTGGTTGACATTGCAGGTATCGCAATTGGAGGACAAGAACAGAGGGAATGAACTTCTCTCAGGAAATGGGCGCATTAGAGGAGCTCATCAAATTTCTTTCCCAAGAATCGTTGGGGCTTCTCCTTGATTGGGATGCAGAAGAAGAGGTTGTGTAGAGAAATTTATGAAGTCTTTGGCATGGAGAACAAAGTTGAATTACATCTGAAAGGAGTGCTGAGCATCACAGGTAGGGTTATGCTAAACCAATAATTGCAGGTCAAAGTAAGATCAAAAAAATTCATAGCAATGCATGTTGAGCTGGCGCCAAGCTGTTTACATGTGAAGAAGAGAAGTGTCTAGAGGCTTGAATCCAAAGAGCATACAGACTCTAAAGAGTGCTACTAATGACATTTCTATTGTGATGTGCTATTGCAATGCATCTGGAAGTATGAGGATGAAGATTGCTCAAGGGCATGGCAAGCCGAATGGATCTATGCTGTTGTTAATCATTATAAAGCTAAGTGCAGGTTTTTTTTGCATTTGTCGTCTTATAATGTGCTTTAATTTACACGTTCTTATGGGCAACATGATGTGTTGTTTTGGGAGCACCTAATCAATATTGGTATTGATGTAGCCTCATGATTGTTGCGGATGTGTGGTATACTTCCTTTTCTCTGATACCACTTCTTGACGACGCGACGAAGGCTGAACCTTTAAGCCTGCGAAAACTGCCACGCCCAAGAAGAGCTAAGCTAGAGTGATTCAGAACACCTCTGTAATCAATCAATAGCTTAGCAAAGTCTAGCGCTCAACATATAAGACTGCGCTCTAAATTCACTGAAAAATTTCGCCGAAACTTCACCAGACTGTCACTGGACTGACACCGTAATCGTACCGGAATGAACTTCAATTCTGTTTATAATTACTTCAAGTGAACATACATGGAGTAAGGAAGTGACGCAAAAGCTTTCTTAACTTACTGAACTCTTTCTAAAATTTAAAGGAAAACTCCACTAGTTCAGACGACCTTTTTCCGGTCTGACTTTGTACTATGTGTAGATATCTTTTCCACCGGAAAGCTTGATCAACTAAAAGTAGAGATGTCTAGCTACAAAATGAGCTATCTCTCACACAAAACTTTGCATTACTCTGCGAGATCTACTTCGTTCTTCTACCGGAAATTACTCGTTTACAGTAAGAACTGCAACTGACCGAAAATGCGTTTACTGAGAGAACGTTAACTGTTAAACATTAACTAACGTTAACCATAACATAAACATACTCTATCTTTCGCATACAAACAGTACACACAAACATCCACATGAACATGTGTTTTCTATTAGAGAAGATGTGTACAGGTGAGCTTGGCCTCTTCTTGCTCAAGCTACAGAAACTCTCCTACATTGAGTGGTTTCTTATTACCATCTCTCTCTCTGATGAATACCCGATATCTCAGGCTTCTGTTATTCATCTATACATACGCGATCTCTGGCGTCTTCTTCTACATATGCGATCTCTGGCGTCTTCTTCATAACTAAAGCTCTCTATCTCTCATTCTCTATATCTCTATGTCTTCTTCTATATGTGCTCTTATTTATATTGCGCGCTCTTCTTATGCACGTTCTTGTTCGCACTTCCCTTCTATTATTCCTTTGCACGTTCTCTCTTTGTATAATTTGATTTGGCGTAACGAACTCTGATCCTGGGAGATTCTGTACTCTATACAACGGTCGTGGATTTGTCTCTCCACTAAGGCTTTTGATTTTCTATGATTCTGCTTCCCTTTTTTTTTTTTAATGTCTGTTTGTCAAATTCGTGAGTGTTTCTTCAACAATGATGTCCACCGTCCAAGGGTTCAAGTTTGTTAATAAGTAAAATTATTACTCTTCATGCACTCCAAAGAGAGAGAGAGAGAGAAGAAAGTGAGTGAGTACAGGTGTATGCGTTTGAGAATATGTGTGTGAAGGAGGGCTCATGAAAGAGCAAGAGCATGCGAGTGCGAGGGCCTGATCGAGTGCACCTGATTGGCTGTCGGTCTAAGTGTGTGCTTGAGGTTGTGCATATATGAAGATGTGTTGGTGCAAG
>MU261628.1:80000-82500 GCA_020310875.1 Ceratopteris richardii
GGTGTGCAAGCATTGCCAGGGTAGCCATCCTACTGACAAGTGTTGGAGGAAACGATCCGACACTCGAGTACAAGCAACGAAAACCAAAGAGGCATCCACATCCAGACCGAAGATCACCAAAATTCACAGTGACGAATCAGAGGACTCTTCACCCCGTGGGCCGTCCACTTCTAAAGGGAAGGCTCAATGCCATTCAGTAGCGTTACCCATCATACACCAGGTGTTCATTATGGGCGAAGTCAGAGGTGAACGAATGCCGGTGATGCTAGACACGGGTGCCACCCACAACTTCATGACCCCGCAGTGCGCTCAACGCCTTGGACTCAAGCTCAGTAAACGGCTCTGCATGTCCGTCGTCTTTGCTCAGGGAGAGGCTAGTCACGTCCGGTATGCCGACGGAGTCCCGATCACATTAGGCCAGTGGTTCGGCCACCTGAACTTCCTCATTATACCAATGGAAACGTTTGAAGTCATTCTAGGCCTCGAGTTTATGGACAAACACATGATCTCCTTTTTCGGCAAAGGGGTAGACAAAGTACTTCTAGATCAAAATGGGCAGGCTCTCCTCGTCAACTGCAACCGAGTCCGAGCCCCTCAGGCGGACGAGCCATATGACCACGAACCACGAGAATCAACGCACAGACACAAAGGCAAAGAGAAAGCGCATGCTCGACCATCAACATCCACACACTCATCCTCACCGCTATCGCATAAACAATTTCGACGGGCAGTTTATCAGGGCGGGATTGCACACTTATGCATTCTCCGTCCGGTCGCAGAGGAGATGAGACCACGGCCGATTGATGTCTCAAAGATTGGGCACCCGAGCTTCCAGATGCTTATGGAAGAATTCTCAGACGTTCTCACGGACACACTTCCACCCGGCCTTCCCCCCTTACGTAACGTCCAACATCGGATTGATACTCTCCCGGATCAACCGCCCCCCTCACGTGCCCCGTACAGAATGAACGAGACGGACCTTCAAGAGCTCAAACGACAACTAAACGAACTCAAAGACCAAGGGTACATTAGACCAAGTAGCTCACCTTACGGAGCCCCTATCTTGTTTGTGAAGAAGAAAGACGGCTCCCTGTGTCTATGCATCGACTACCGTGCGCTCAACAAAGGCACAATCAAGAGCAAATATCCTGTCTCGGTGATGGAGGAACTTCTAGATCGCCTCGGCAAGGCTCGATACTTCACACACATAGACCTCCGCTCTGGGTACCATCAAATCAGGGCAGCACAAGAACACATAGAGAAAACGGCCTTCCGCACATGCTACGGCAGCTACGAGTGGCTCGTGATGCCATTTGGACTTACCGGTGCACCGGCCACCTTTTGCCGCGAGATGAACGATGGCTTCCGGGACATGCTTGATCTCTTCCTCATCATTTACATCGATGATCTCCTGATCTACAGTCGCACCTTGGAGGAGCACTACGAGCACGTTCGGGCGGTCCTTTTACGCTTACGGCAGCGCCGACTTTTCGCCAAGCCCAGCAAGTGCAAATTGTGCATGAAGAAAGTGGAATTCTTGGGGTTTATCGTCTCTAAACTCGGCCTCCATGCTGACCCCCAGAAAGTAGAAGTTGTGCTCAAGTGGGCACCCCCGAAGATTGTCAAGGAAGTGCGAGAATTCATAGGCTTTTGCCAATTTCTCCGCCGGTTCATCCAAGGCTTCAGCAAGATTGCGGCCCCGCTCTTGGAGTTGATCAAAGAAAAGGAGCCATTCAAGTGGGGAATGGACGAGGAAGAGGCCTTTGAAGCATTGAAGGTCGCTATGTGCAATGCCCCGGTGCTCAAACTTCCAGAATTCGACAAACCATTCGAAGTTCACACCGACGCATCGGGTTTGGCCATCGGAGGCATCCTCTTACAAGATGGGCAACCCATTGCTTATGAGTCGCACAAAATCACCGGCCCCGAGCTCAGATGGAGCACACATGAGCAAGAAATGTTAGCCGTCATACATTGTCTACGCAAGTGGAGGCACTATGTCTTGGACAAACACACAAAAGTCTTCACGGACAACATCTCTTTGAAGTACTTCACCTCTCAACCCAAGTTAAGCCCGAAGCAAGCTCGCTGGCAGGATTTCCTTGCCGAGTTTGATCTCGAGATCATCCACAAACTGGGCAAGCAAAATGTCATGCCAGATGCACTTAGTCGACGACCCGAACTCAAGGCGATGTCCACAGTTTCCTCTGATCTGAGAGGCAGAATTCATCGAGCACAGGCACAGGATGCCCAAGTCCAGGAAATAATTCAGGAGATGCAAACGGCCCAAGCCCCGAGTCGCTACACACTCCAAGAAGGCATCCTCCATCGCAAAGGGAAAATCTATGTACCAAACGACTTAGAGCTACGCAAAGAGCTGCTGTGGGAGGCACATGATTGCAAAGTGGCCGGCCATGGAGGGCAAAACCGCAGCTATGAAACGCTCCACAAACACTTTTATTGGCCTCGCATGAAGGCACAAGTCCAAGAATATGTGGAA
>MU261628.1:90000-96850 GCA_020310875.1 Ceratopteris richardii
TGATTTACCTCCAATGGTGTGCTTGAAGGCCTGCAATCCTCCATGTTGAATTTGACCAGAAGATTCTTTAAGTACCTTTCTTTTGTAACATATAATCCATGTTGAGTATATACAATCTGCATTCCTAAGAAATAAGATAAGTTTCCCAAATCACTTATCTTAAACTCCTTCTCTATTTGTTTCTTAAGCTCATTAATTCCTTGAGCATCTGTACCTGTGACAATGATATCATCAACATAAATACACATATATATGTATCCATTTTCACTTGCCTTCCCTAGCAAGCTACTATCTGCCTTTGATGCTTGAAATCCACATTCATTTAAGAACTTAACAAGCCTGTAATTCCATGCTCTTGGAGTCTGCTTCAACCCATACAAAGCTCTCTTGAGCTTACACACATAATCTGATCCAATTGAATCTATGAAGCCTTATGGTTGCTCCATGTACACTTCATTTGCAATGTATCCATTCAGAAATGCACTCTTCACATCTAATTGTGATAACTTCCATCCTTTACAAGCAGCAATATCAATCAATGATCTAATTGTAGACATCTTAGCAACAGGACTAAAGGTTTCATCATAATCTACCCCATAAGTTTGAGCATAACCTTTGACCACAAGTCTAGCCTTGTATCTAGACACCTTACCATCTGCAAACCTTTTTGTTTTATACACCCACTTACATCCAATAACCTTTTGATTCTTTGGTCTTGGCACTAACTCCCATGTTTCATTTCAAGTAGAGCATCATACTCTTCTTGCATTGCCTTCTCCCAATTCTGTCTTCCTTTAGCTTCTTCATATGTAATTGGATCCTCTTCTATCTTCACAATATAAGCATAATCTTTTGTTGTTAAGAAAGATGTGTCATAGCTATACCTGATAGGCTCTTTTCTTTCCCTTGAGGATCTTCTGACCTCTGCACTTCTTGAAGTCTCAGCCACATTTGATTTTGGATCAAATCTTGGCTCATCTTCAACATTATCCTGCAATTTCCTTTTACAATCAACATCATCAATATCTTCTTCATACACACTTACTTTTGTCTTCCCTTTTCTTTGTATTTCTTTGTCATCTGAATAATCACTTGTTGACTCTGTATACCATGTGCTTTGCTCATCAAATGTAACATCTTTGGTAACAAGAAATTGCTTTGTAGATGGACTCCACAATCTGTAACCCATGTGTCTATCATCATACCCAATAAACACATACTTCTCTACTTTGGGTTCTAGCTTATGTCTCAATTGTGAAGGAACATAAGCATATGCTAAACATCCAAATACCTTACAATGATCAAGAGTAGGTTTCTTACCCCACCATGCTTCATAAGGAGTTCTTCCCTCTAATGCTTTGCAAGGTAACCTATTCACAAGATATGTTGCAGTGTTGATAGCTTCTACCCATAAGTAATTTGGGCAATTCTTTTCCTTCATCATTGCTCTTGCAAATTCTACAAGAGTTCTATTTCTTCTTTCTGCAATTCCATTTTGTTGAGGAGAGTACCTGCAAGTTACTTCTCTCTTTATACCTGCATTCCAGAAATAATCATCAAACTCTTTAGAGAAATACTCTCCCCCTCCATCTGATCTCAACCTCTTGAGCTTTTTTCATGTAATACTTTCTGCATAAGCATGATAATGTTTGAATGTCTTGAACACTTCTGATTTGTCCTTGATTACATATAAAGTAATCCATCTGGTTGCAACATCAACAAACAACACATAATATCTGGATCCATTTATGCTATAGTCCCTTGAAGGACCCCACACATATGTATGAACCAATTCAAGCATATTTGAATACTTATATCTTGATTTATTATATGAATTTTTGTGTGCTTTACCTAACTGACAAGCTTCACACTTGTACACCATGTGTTGCCCTTCAATGTTTGGCAAACCAAGCACCACATCATTCCTTGACATTTCCTTTATAGTTCTTTGATTGAAATGACCTAATCCTTTATGCCATAGGTCTAATTCAGACATCTTTTGACTTCCATAAGTAAATAAAGCATGTCCCACATTACCTTGGACCTTGAGAGTAAACAACCTTCCTTCCTTTTTACCTACAATTATGTTTCTATATCCCTGATTTGGATCTTGCACATAGACACCATCATTTGTGAATCTGGCTTCATATCCTTTTTCCACAAATTTGCCCTACACTTATCAGATTTTTAGGAATCGTAGGAACATAAAGTACCTTGCTCAAAAGTGTACTTCCACTCTTTGTCTTCACTGATCCAATGCTCTCCACTTTATGCTTGGTATTGTCACCTGTTTGAACTGTATGTCCATTCACCTTTGCTTCCATATCAGTCATCAAGGTTATATTGCCACTAATATGATTGCTACATCCTGAGTCAATATAAAACACCCTTTGGTCTTCTCCTACTGCTTAACAATTCTCTGAGTGAGAATTTTTCTTCTTCAAGAAGTCTGCTTCAAAGATTGACTTCATTACCTGTACATAACTTCAGATTTCTTCAATCTAATGATATACATACCTCCAAGCTACCTTTGCGCAATCATATCAACCATTATTTCTTCAAAAGAATCATTAAACTTCAATTTGATCCTTAAAAGTATGTCAGAAACTGTCTTCCTGAATAAGAGACTTTGACATAGGTAACTTCTAAGGTTGATTTCTCACAACACAGATCCCGTTTTGCTAAATGCTTTTAGCCATGGCTTCATCACCTTCTAACTTAGATTTTGAATGCTCATTTATCAAAAACTTTACATTGTGCACTGAGATCTAAGCAAAACATTGACACAAAAAAGTGCACGATTATGAGAGAATTTTTCTAACTCGTGAAGATGACTCTCTACACATCTACCTTAATGACACTTGGCTTCTAATGACTCTCATATGTATTTCTTTACATCGTTGACTTATATACATATAGTCTAGACTTATCCCATGTCTATTACATTACTACTTATCATCCTAAGGATAATCTCTACTCAGATTACAAGAATTTCCACCTGTAATGTACATATGTATACAAACTTCATTTCTGAGATCTCTTCACTTTCTCAAGTGTCTTCTTCCACTTCAATCTCATCATGAGCTTGCTTCAAACTCTTTGTAATCACCAATTTGTGATTGGTTTGTTCCAACATATCTATCTATCTATCTATCTATCTATCTATCTATCTATCTATCTATTAATCTATCTATCTATCTATCTATCTATCTATCTATCTATCTATCTATCTATCTATCTATCTATCTATCTATCTATCTTTCTCTCTATACATCTATGTATCTATGTATCTCTCTCTCTCTCTCCTCTCTCTCTCTCTCTCTCTCTCTCATATATATATATATATATATATATATATATATATATATATATATATATATATATATATATATATATATATATATATGTATATATATATATATGTATATATATATATATGTATATATATATATATATGTATATATATACATATATATATGTGTGTGTGTATGTCTCTTGGTCTCTCTATCTCTCTCTCTCTCTCTCTCTATCAATCATTCTATCTATCTATCAATCTATATATCTATCCTTCTATCTATCTATCTATCTATATATATATATATATATATATATATATATATATATATATATATATATATATATATATATATCATTATACCTATCTATTGAAAGAACTTCGAGAAGCTTGTAGGAGGTAGAAAAAGTGCATTTCAAAGTGACAAAGTTTGGTCTAGCCAACTGGCACAATACAAGTCCTTGAGCTTATGGAGACTCAAATAGACCTTATAGGCATGTGATAAGTGCAAAGAAATGCACTATTTACTTTAGAGCATCAAGGAGAAAGAGTTGATACAAAACAGATAGGTTCGTGCATCGATTAGCTCAAAAAACTTACTATATATGGAAGAGACAATGAACTTCAAATGCCCATACCGACCAGCGTGATTCAAATTAGAGAAAATCCTTTTATGGGATTGATACACATAGGTTTGAGTGTATAGAAAGCTCAAAAGTATAAGGAATAAGCAAAATATGCTATAGGAATGAATCAGACACTCAACTATGATACCTCTTTTTTTCAAGAATACACAGAGATTGACCCTGGGATAGAAAAACTTATATTTCTCCCAATCTATTGAATCCAATTCTATGAAAATTTATGGGCATCAACTAGACACTAATATCATTCCAATGATCCATTGTGCACTCAATTTGGAGCTCTCTAGAGAGAGGAGCAACATCTGCAATATTATTGTTGGCGAAGAAGATGATGCAAAAAATTGAAGGAGCAAGACAATGATGGTCACAAGTGTATGTGTATTGCTTCCATGTATTGTACAAGTGATTTCAAGTGTTTATATAGACTCTAGGAGTGTTCTACGACTTCTACAAGTGGAATTTGAATTCAATTGAAGATGGGAATGGTTGTTGGAGGGAATTAATTTACTTTCCTACAATCTAGGAAAAGTGAAAATCTAGTTTGATCTACTTTTAGGTGATTGATTGCTTGATTGAATGCAACTCAACCACCACAAATTCGTGGGATTTAGGCTCTATCTTTCTACTCAAAGCTTTTACAATGGTAAAAGATCCATGAAAAATCTTTTTTAAAAAATACAATAAGTGAGCATAAGAAAAAGAACTCTCCAACGGATATTCTTTCGATGCGATAGCCTTTGATGTAGATCAAATCCACCTTAAGCATAGTGTAAGTTTCATGTTCCAACAGCTCTCCCTCAAGCTAAAGTATGCTTGAGTCTTCATTCTCTGATAGGTTGAATACCTGCCATAGCTTTGAATCTACAAAGCTTTATTCCATAAAGTGCCTTCATCATCATATCTGCTACTTGCTTTTCAGTAGGAACATAAGAAATGTCAATCTCCTTTGCCATGAGCTTCTCCCTTATGAAGTGGTAATGCACCTCTATGTGTTTGGTTCTTGCATGAAAATAGGGTTTGCTGCTAGATGCATGGAACTTACATTATCTCCAAATATGTGAGGTTTGGAACTCACAAGTCCCAAAACTGTATACAATGCCTTTAACCATATTGCCTCTTGAGTTGCTATGCTCAAGCCTCTGTGCTCTGCTTCAATCGAGGATAAAGCAACTGTTGGTTGCTTCTTAAAACTCCATAACACTAGCTTTGAACCTGTAATTGCTATGTAACCAGAAGTACTTCTATCATCCTTAACTCCTACCCAATCTGCATCTGAATAGATTTTGATATCCAAATCTGAAGAGCAAGGATCGAATATGCCTTCGTTGATTGTACCTTTGAGATACTTAAGCACTTTCTTAGCTGCATCCATGTGTGGTCTTCTCGGGGAGTGCATGAATTGACTAAGCACTCACACACTATATGAGATGTCTGCCCTTGTATGAGTAGCATATATCAAGCTACCTACCAAGCTTTGATACTCTTTAATGTCTTCAATTTTCTCACCTGTTGATGTGTAAAACACCACAAGAAATGAATTAATGTGACACTAGAACACCTCTATGGTCACCATTAACTCATTGCCACTCCAAACTTTGAGAAATGATAGCCGAAACCAAGAACCTTGCTTCTTCATATTTTTCTAGTCACTGAAATGACATACCTTTAGTATTTTGCTAATTTATCTTAGCTCAAGTGTTATTTCTCCATGAAACTTTAAAGGCTGAAACTAGAAGAGTAGAACTTTCCAACAAGCTATCATATGCATCAAGCGGATTTCTAGAACTCAAGTTATGGCCTTCACAAGATCACCCTGTATGACTTCCACAAGTGGAATTTTTTCCTATTTTAGTAATCTTGGGTGTCTAAAAATAAAAAATTCGATGCCTAGCATCGAATTTCAGCCAAGGTCGATGCCGGGCATCGACTTTGAGCTTTTTTAGCCTCTTTTTTTGCACCAAAAATTGCCTCTTTTACACACACATGAAGAAGACCACTTGTATGCTAGAAGTCGATGCCAGACATCCTTTATGCTGAAACTCGATGCCAGGCATCAAGTTGCTCCACAAACCTCATGATTTTAAGAAGTTCTAGCAGTACATAATACTCAGAGAATAAAACAAGGACTTATCAACACAAACTTGATGCCGGGCATTGAATTGCTTGGAAAACTTGAAGTTTTGAATTCATCACACAGTAGGCAAGCATGGAGATGATGGAGAGAGTCCATACACAGAACTACTAGTCAGTTCTTTCTCATAGCTATGAAAACTCAGAAGTTTTAACTTTCTCACTCAGAGAAGCCTGACTATACTCAGTCGTATAAAAATGAACTCCTTCTCTCTTCCTATCACTCTCTTTCACTTCTTCTCTCTCGCTCTCTCTCTCTCTCACTCCGCGTCAGTTGATACAAAACTAACTTATATAGATTTCGTATTCTCGTGATTTAAAAAAACTTCTAGAACTAAAGTGAACTAACTTTACAAATATGATACATTTGTGAATTTGTCCCTTCACATAGGCATGGGTTTTCTTCCTAAGATTTGACCTTCAAAATATATGTCCAATTGGTGATTGTTTCTCCAACAGCTCCCCCTCAATCACTAATTGACATTCCCTGTTTCTTCATATCATCTTCTTTCTTTTACTCCTGCCATGCTTTTGAATCTGCTGGTCTTCACACCATCCAAGCTCTTTGTCATTATGTCTGCTAACTGATCTTTAGTAGAAATGTACTCCACTTCAATCTCCTTCTCCATTACCTTTTCTCTGAGAAAATGATACTGTATCTCTATGTGCTTTGTCCTTGCATGAAAAACTAGATTTGCTACAAGATAAAGTGAACTCATATTATCTCCATGTATTGTAGGTGTACCTGATCAATGCCCAAGCTTTTGAACAATGTTTGCAT